>QLOH01000443.1:600000-866598 GCA_026901365.1 Sesbania bispinosa | reverse complement strand
ACCGTCGCCCAATACCAAGCGACACGTCACCTGGTATTCGAAGTGTCGCAGACACCTGAAACGTTTCAGAAAAAGCGAAACGTCGCAACGGTATGTCAGACAGAAAACCCGTCCCGGCTCAGGGGATGCAAACATGATTCGGCTCGACCTTAGGCATATAGTCATAACGCATCTCGGTCCATCTCACCCTGAAAGAAGCATCCGAATCACCAGGTATTAAAACACTGATCCACTCAAAGGACGTCTCAAACCATGAGGCCCACCTTAAACCATCTCGAACCCCGGTTAAGGATTCCAATATTTCGTCTCGAACCATAACATGTAAAGACAAGGTTAACGGTTCGCATGACACAAATCTGTCTCGACCCACAAATCCCATCTTGGGCGAGCCAGGTACATTTAAGCTCAAAGTCAACTTTTAAAAGTTGACAAGAGCTGGGGGGCTTCTGTACGGTCTAAACCTAAGGCCCTACAGCAAATACAGCCCACATGCTATATTATTATCATATCCATAAATATATAATAATATTCACGCAAGATATAATCATATATACAATTATATCTGCGATATCCCATAATATATGAAATATAATTATGATATCTATAATTATATGATTACACCTGCATACTTACTCCTTTTATACAAAGGCCCACTATCATATTTATACAGGGAAAACCCCTATATATACGGATGACGGACAGATCATCAGGTACACAATCTTACCCGGTCAATCACTTTGACTGCTAATATATCTTTCTGACTTGGGCGTCGGAGTCCCTTTGCAGGTACACCCCCCAGGGTTCAACTCAGATCACACATCTCCAAACCGGACCCAGATCCGACTCTCACCTGCTGACTTAGACCCAAGTCCGAGTTCCATACCAGAACAATAAGTAAACACATTAATACATTCAAAATACTATTACAGTTTATTAATAACAATATATTAAATACTAAATTTAAACAAAAATAAAAACAAAATAGAAACAATGAATCTGGAAAACATAAAAATATTATATTATTAATATGTTACTGATATGAATAAATATATTTTTACCAATTTAAAGAAATCATTAACATAATTGCTAGCTGTGTGTTTATGTTATTTAGTAAAAATTATATGTATTATTTTCTAATATATAGAATTTAATATATTAATTGAATATTGCATTATACATATTATTTATATAATATCCATATATGAATAAAAAATAGTTTACCAATTTAAATAAATCATTAACAAAGTGGCTAATTGTGTATTTATAATATTTACTAATAAGTAAAAATATATTATTCTATAATTATGATTTACAAAATTAATTAGGTAAATTGATAAGAAATAATTACTGTGAATGATTTTAGTCTTTGAAAGATATATGGTCACCCATTTTTCAAGATAAAAATTATCAATTTAGTCTTTAAAAGATGAAAAATGTTGATTAATTTAAACTTTCTTTTACATCAATTTAGTATCTTAAAAAATATTAAATTAATTGATATTTTCATCTTTTAGGAATTAAACCTAACCACCACCCCTCGCTGAAAGGTTAAACCCATAACTATGCATGTTGCGATGTTCGATCAAACACAAAAAAAGGTACCACTATTTCCATCTTTAAGGACTAAGCAACCTTATATCTTTTAGGGATTAAAATGGTTATATATATATATATATATATATATTATTTTCTAATATATAGCATTTAATATATTAGTTGAATATTACATTAAATATATTATTTATATAATACCCATATATATAAATAAAAATATTTTACTAATTTAAATGAACCATTAACAAAATGGCTAAATGTGTGTTTGTATTATTTAATATAAGTAAAAATATATATTAAATTATATATTTACAAAACTAAATAGGAATGTGAATCATTGTTTCACTCTCTAAAAGATATATGCTCAGTCATTTTAGTCATTGAAAAATGAAAATTATCATTTGTCCTTAAAAGATAAAAATATTAATCAATTTATCTTTTTTTAACATCAATTTAATCTTAAAAAAGACTAAATTAAATGATTTTTTTATCTTTTAAAAATTAAAATGGAAATTTCCATCTTTCAAAATTAAAGCGACTCTATATTTTAGAGATTAAAACGGTGTTCTACTCAATGTTGATTAATATTATCATTAAAACATTGCAAAAAATATAATTTTATAATATCAATTTTTATTAGGAATTTTTAACACAGTTACATTTTAGAGTAAATATTCAATTTGGTCCCCCAATTTTTTTGTCTTTAATCGAAAATCTACCACAGACATAATTGTGGATTTAATCTTCAGTTTTGCGGTGATAGTTAGGTAAAGCCCTCCCAATAAGTACTCCATGATTCGATTTGGTCCTTGAATGTGTTACCTAAATCACATTTTGGTCCTTTTACAATATAAATAAAATGTGATTGAAATTAACACATTTAGTTTAATGACCAAATTGTACACATTAAAATTTAAGGGGATTTATTGGTTTTCGAAATAACACTATAAGTAAGTTAGTAAATTCAAGGACTAAGTTATAGATAGTCATATTTTCAACGATCAAAGATAAATAATGTGTCATTTCAAGGATCAAATTATGTATTTCCTCTACATTTTATTGAGATAATTAGTAATTTACAATAAATTATAAATGAGTTTAATAATTATACATTGATAGTATGAAAAGATTTTACACGGTAATCCAATAAGGAGTTGACACATTATTTAATAAATATGATGCCTCATGTGTCATTAAACTCAATAAATGACGTGGCGACACATCACTGGATATGTAAAATATTTTACATTAACAATGTACAAATATAAATTTAATAAAACTTTAATTAAATTTAATCCTTTGACAATAAAGCCTCTATAAATTAATAATGTCTACCACCGAGCACGTGGATCAGCTCAGCTGGTAAGGGGTTGTTCCAGCTTAACCAGTGGTCTCGAGTCCGAGCCCTGAGTATGCAGCTGTGTTAAATACTCGAAGGGAGAGCTTTGCCGCCCCTAAAGGTCCTACCCAGCTCGAACAGGATTGCCTCCCGTCGAGGATACCTGTGGTATTACACCAAAAAATTTAATAATGTCTGGACCACATAATTTTATTAATTTAAAGAGGTATTAACTAATCGATAAGATAATAATTTATTAATTTATAGAGATCTTTCCCGATTCAACGAACCTACATTATTCTTCACGAATAAAACATATGTACATTGTATTGACTAATGAATGATGTCATGTACAATGTGACTAATTAAATATTAAATATATAATACATCCCCCTAAAAAAAACAATTCATTGTACTGTAGTACATAGTATTAATTCAAACTTAATGCAAGTTCACCAACGAGGGTTGGTTCAAGTGATACCTGCTTGATTCCTCTTAAGCAAGGTCTCGGATTCGAGTCTTGTGGATGGAAAAAATCTCCGCTGGGAGAGCTAGCCTCACCATGATGTGGATGTTCCCGGCTCGAACAGGATTGCCTCCCGTGGAAGATACCTATGGTTAAACAAAAAAACTTAATGCAAATTCATGTATAGTAAGAAAATCAACCACTATATAAACAACATCAAACATTCCTAATTAGTCAATCCAAACCAAAACCAACCAACTATGTCTTCACATCTAAAAGCAAACAACAATAGAATCATATTTTACTAAGTTGTCCTAGTTATATTTGTAATTTTATAGAATTATTAATTTATAATATTGAAGGGACCATAAATTTATATAAGGGTCTTTTGGAAAATTATTATCTTATTAATTTATCGAAATTATTAATTTAGACCTTGGGCCCAAGTTGGAACCGAGAAAAATTATTATTTTAGAGATGTTATTAATTTATCGAGTATTAATTTATAGAGGTTCTACTAAAAATGTACAATATATTAAATTAAATGTATACATTGTTCTCGTAATTCCTTTTCTTATTCATTGTATACACTAGTCGTGTACCTATGCCATGCACGAGGCATTTTGTCATTTAGACATATAATAATAATAATTTGATAAAAATAAAAGACATATAATAATTTTTTAATAAATAGAATTCATAATATATGAAAGTTAAAATTACATATTAGCGTGAATGATTATTTTTCTCTATTCATCTTTTATTTTTATCCATGCCTCAATTTTTCATTTGCACAATATAATCCTAACAAACTCAAGCTACTTCCCTTTTTCCTTTATTCCACCCCAACATGTAAATTTTTTTATATTGTTCGTGTATATCGTAACATCCTAAATTTAATTAAATAAAATTAAATTAAATTAATAAAGTGGGAGGAAGGAATAAATAAATAATAGTATTAATATTATTAATAGTTTGTAATTAAGATAAAGCTATTTCAAATTTAAAAAGAGGATGAAGGGGAGTTGAGTGTGGGACCAGCTCAGATAGATAATTTAGTAAGGAGGAGTTATAATTCACCCTAATCCTTATTTTCTCAAAACGTCAGAGAGCGAAACGCCAAAACGCCAAGGAGGGGAGAAAACAACGTCTCAAGGAGAGTTTGCTGGAGAGTGGTCATCAAGAACCAAGAAAGAGTCTTCCCTGCTGATTGATCGATCTTCACTAAGGTACAGTGGGGGAGATGGTGTTGCTTATATGTGCATGTGGGGGGTGCTTGGGTAGTAACCTAAGACTTTAAATTCGTATTAATAATTGATATATTGAGTATGGATGATGAAAACTGTAGATTGATGATTGATTGTATGCTTCTTGACGAATCTTGAGTGGATTGAATGAAATAATATGAATAGAGAAAAGGGATTAATAAGGGTTTGATGATTTGGGGTTTTGATGGAAAAACCTTGTAAAACTGTTAAAGATTGATACTTTGATGGAGTTTGATGAATATAAACGCATATAAATGATGTTTTGATGAAAAGGATTGATTAAAGATTGAATAGAGAGGTTTAGATTTGGTAGAGATCGCGAGAACTGCGATCTGCGTCGCGGGTAACCGATTACCAGGGTTGGTGATCGATTACCAGAGCTTTCTGGGCAACCGGGAGGGTTGTTTGCTCACAGGTAATCGATTACAGAGATGCTGTAATCGATGACCAGAGAGTTTGTGTGTTGGTAATCGATTACAGAGGTTTGGTAATCGATTACCAGGGTGATTTCTTGCAGGTAATCAATTACCAAGGGTTGGTAATCGATTACCAGAGGCTCTGTTTGCGGGTAATCGATTACAGGAGGCTTGTAATCGATTACCGTGTGGATTGGTGATTTCTTGTGATGAATGATTGCTCATATTGAGTTTGATGCATTATATGATGACGATTGGTGATATTTGGTGATGCTAAATGATGATTTATGATGATGATATTTAATGATGAAAATGATGATGTATAAAATGATACTTGACGATGTATGATGATGAGGTTTGATGATGAGTACGATGTTGATGATGATGATCTATATATATATATATTTATGATGATGATAATTATGATGACTGGTGATATTTATGATGATGATGATGATTTGTGATATTTATGATGATTTATGATGAGAATGATTGATGATGATGATGTTGATGTTGTACCTGAGGCTAACTCAGGGAGGTGAATAGTGTACCTGAGTCTAACTCAGTGAGGTGATGATGATGATGATATAACTACTCTTATGATGTTTATGATGTCTTGAGCATATATGATGTTGTACTTGAGATACACAAGCCCAGGAAGGGGTGGAGTGTAGCTCAGGGAGGTGAGTATTGTACCTGGGTCTAACTCGGGGAGGTGAGTATTTTACCTGAGTCTAACTCGGAGAGGTGAGTATTGTACCTGGGTCTAACTCGGGGAGGTGATAATGGTACCTAAGTGTAACTCAGGGAGGCGAACGATGATTATAATAATATGGATTATGGTACCCGAGTATAACTCAGGGAGGTGAGCAATGAGTATGATAATATTGATTATGGTACCTGAGTGTAACTCAGGGAGGTGAACGATGATTATGATGATATTGAATATGGTACCCGAGGTGTACAAGCCCAGAGTGGGTGAAGTACAACTCAGGGAGGTGAATGATGATTATGATGGTATTGATGATTATGATGATATTGAGGTGAATGATGATTATGATGATATTGATGATTATGATGATATTGAGGTGAATGATGATTATGATGATATTGATGATTACGATGATTACGATGATTATGATGATATTGATGAGCATGATGATTATGGTGATATTGATGATGATGATGATGGTTATGGTGATATTGATGATGTTGTTGGTGTATATGATGATGGATGAATATGTCTTATATATGATGATATAAAAAATGAGTTATATGATGATGCTATGATTTTGTAATGATGAAATGAGTAATAGGTGCTGGGAATAGAGTAGGTGAACTATTTGGTGAATGAGGATAGGAGAATTATATGATGATATTGATGATTGTTATATGATGAATTATAGATGTTATTATCTGATAAAGTATTTGATGATTGAGTATGTGGTATGATAAATGATGATGTTGTTTACATGAGGGTGAGGATAGGGTAGCCTCCTATGTGTATGTATGAGTAGTTTTCTCTTCCTCATCATTACACTGTGGTTATTTTACAGGAGACGATGGAGACACAACTGGTGTCGAGTTTTGAGTAAAGGGAGTGTTGTTCTGGTACATGTGACATCAGGGCATATCATTGGGGGTTCATTCTTTATTTTTTTAGTTATGAAGGATTTTACAAACCTTTCTTTAAATGCCTTGCACGACAAGTAGGATGTTTTGTTATTTATATTTTGGAGATTCCGCTGCTTAAGTATTTTGAAAATTGTCTCTACTTTAAATTAGTTCACCGTGAAATAAAGGACGTTTTATACGATGAGGATTGTGAACCTTTTTACCCAGTGTAGGATATTATCTTCAAATATTTCGATTTATTTACTGTATAAGAGTTTGGGGTAGAAGGGTGTCAGATTAGTTGGTATCAGAGCAGGTCGGTTCACCGGCCTTGAGTTATGAGTTTACTATGTGGTGTTGATGTGTTATGAGACTGAGTTAATTGTGCTGTTTGTTTTGATTGAATTATTTGTGTGACTTATTTACTTTTCTGTGAATAAGAAGAGTAATGGTTAGGGGTAGGAATGATCGTGTGATTGCTGAAGCCTTAATGGCTATGGCACAGGCTGTTGGCAACCTAAACCAACATCATGAGGTGGATTGGCTTGCTCGGTTTCAGAGGAACCATCCACCTACTTTTCGTGGGGGTTATGACCCCGATGGTGCTGCTGACTGGATCTTCGAGATCGAGAAGATTTTTAGAGCGATGGACTGCCCGTTGGTGCAAAAGGTTACGTTGGCTGCGTTCATGTTATCAGGAGATGTCGGATTCTGGTGCGACTCACTCTTTCATATCACATGCTTGCGCGTCTAAGTTAAAATTGCTTGTTTCTTGTTTGCCTTTTGTGTTGTGTGTGGAAACGCCAGCTAGTGGGTCAGTTTCTACTTCTGATGTGTGCTTAAATTGTTCTATTCTTATTAATGATAGAGAATTCCTAGTTGATTTGATTTGTTTGCCTCTAAGTCAACTAGATATTATTCTTGGTATGGACTGGTTATCTTCCAATCATGTCCTTTTAAATTGTGCTGATAAATCTGTTGTGTTTGGTCACCCTATTGAGAGTAAGAATAAGGACCTTTTGACTGCCAACCAAGTAAAGGCGTCTCTAAGGGAAGATGCCCAGGTTTACATGCTTTTAGCTTATTTGAAATCTGAGAGTAGTACTATTGTTAGTGAGATACCTGTAGTGTGTGAGTATCCTGAGGTGTTTGCAGATAATGTGTCTAGTCTACCACCAGAGAAAGATATAAAGTTTTCTATAGACTTAGTACCGCGTACGGGACCAATTTCAACTGCACCTTATAGAATGTCACCCATAGAGTTAGCAGAGCTTAAGAAACAATTAGAAGACTTGCTAGAGAAGAAGTTTGTGAGGCCTAGTGTGTCACCCTGGGGAGCACCTGTTTTGTTTGTGAAGAAGAAGGATGGTAGCATGAGGTTATGTACAGATTAACGCCAGTTAAATAAGGTAACCATTAAGAATAGGTATCCTTTGCCTAGGATCGATGACTTGATGGATCAGCTAGTGGGGGCATGTGTGTTTAGCAAGATAGATCTTAGATCAGGCTATCATCAGATTAGAGTCAAGGAAGAGGATATACCTAAGACTGCTTTTAGAACTAGGTATGGGCACTATGAGTATCTGGTAATGCCTTTCGGTGTGATGAATGCTCCTGCAATTTTTATGGATTACATGAACAGGATTTTTCACCCTTATTTGGATAAATTCGTAGTCGTCTTCATAAATGATATACTAATTTATTCCAAAACTAAGGAGGAACATGAGGAACGTTTAAAGGCAGTACTTCAGATTCTTAAGGAAAAACAACTATATGCTAAGATGTCTAAATGTGAGTTCTGGTTAAAAGAGGTGAGTTTCTTAGGCCATGTAATTTACATGGGAGGTATACGAGTAGACCCTTCTAAGGTAGAGGTCGTGCTTAAGTGGGAGGCCCCGAAATCTGTGAGTGAGATTAGAAGTTTCCTTGGGTTGGCTGGGTACTATAGGAGATTCATAGAGGGGTTCTCTAAGTTAGCCTTGCCTTTGACTGAGTTGACTAGGAAGGGGGTTGCCTTTGTGTGGAATAGTAAGTGCGAGTCCAGTTTCCAAGCCCTTAAGGAGAGGTTGACTAGTGCACCAGTGTTAGTGTTGCCTGATCTTAGTAAATCCTTGGTAGTGTACTGTGATGCCTCTAAGATGGGTTTAGGTGGAGTGTTAATGCAAGAGGGTAAGGTAGTAGCCTATGCTTCTAGGCAATTGAAAAACCATGAGAGAAACTATTTTACCCATGACCTAGAGTTAGCAGCCGTAGTGTTCGTGTAGAAGATGTGGAGGCGTTACTTGTATGGTTCCAGATTCGAGGTTTTAGTGACCATAAGAGCCTTAGATACTTGTTTGACCAGAAAAAGCTGAATATGAGACAAAGGAGATGGTTAGAGTTTCTTAAGGATTATGATTTCGAGCTGAGTTATCATCCCGATAAGGCTAATGTAGTAGTTGATGCCTTAAGTAGGAAGTTCATTCATGTTAGTTCCCTGATGATTAAGGAGATGGATCTCTTAACCCAATTTAGGGATTTGAGTTTAGCTGGTGAGATGACCTCTGAGAGTGTGAGGCTAGGAATGACTAGAGTAAGTAATGATCTGTTAAAGGATATTAGCAAAGCCCAGTTGGAAGACCCATTTTTGGTGCTTAGGCAAGAGGGCCATAGAAGTAAACTTAGTTTTCACCCAGGATCCACTAAGATGTATCAAGACTTGAAGAAAGTGTTTTGGTGGCCTAGGATGAAGAGGGATATAGAAGTGACTGTGAGTGCTTGTCTAGTTTGCCAAAAGTCTAAGGTAGAACATCAAAAGCCTTCAGGATTGCCTCAACCCCTAAGTATATCGGAGTGGAAGTGGGATAGTATTTCCATGGACTTTGTAGTTGCCTTGCCAAAAACTGTAAGGGGGCATGACTCTATTTGGGTCATTGTGGATAGGTTAACCAAGAGTGCTCATTTTCTTCCCATTAATATTAAGTACTCCTTAGAGAGACTAGCTCAGCTTTACATTAGTGAGATTGTGAGGTTGCATGGCATACCATCTAGCATAGTTTCAGATAGAGATCTCAGGTTTACCTCTAGATTTTGGGAGAGTTTGCAGCAGGCCTTGGGGACCCAGCTTAGGCTTAGTTCGGCTTATCACCCTCAGACCGATGGTCATACCGAGAGAACCATCCAATCCTTAGAGGATTTGCTTAGAGCTTGCGTGTTAGACCAGGGGGGGTAGTTGGGATAACTTCTTACCTTTGATAGAGTTTACTTATAATAATAACTTTCACTCTAGCATAGGTATGGCGCCTTATGAGGCATTGTATGGTAGGAGGTGTAGAACACCCCTGTGTTGGTGTGGGCTGGGAGAAAGCCTTGCTCTAGGACCTGAGATAGTGCAACAAACCACTGATAAGGTTAGGATAATCCAAGAAAGGATGAGAACAGTTCAGAGTAGGCAGAAGAGCTATGCTGATAAGAGGAGGAAGGAATTGGAATTCAAAGAAGGAGATCATGTATTCCTGAAAGTCACTCCGTGGACTGGGGTTGGTAGGGCATTAAAGTCTAGAAAACTTACATCTCGATTCATTGGTCCTTACCAAATTCTCAAAAGATCGGCAATATTGCCTACCAGATTGCTTTACCACCACACTTGTCAAACCTTCATAATGTATTCCACTTTTCTCAACTCCGGAAATACATTCATGATCCTTCGCATGTGATTGAGTCGGATCACCTTGAGATTAAGGAAAACCTTACGGTGGAAACCATGCCGGTGAGAGTTGAGGATCGGAGGGTGAAACAACTTCGAGGTAAAAAGATTCCTTTAGTTAAGGTGATCTGGGGAGGACCTACACCCGAGAGTGCTACTTGGGAACTTGAAGAGAAGATGAAGGAGTCCTATCCAGAGTTATACGCTTCAGGTAAAATTCGAGGATGAATTTTCTTTTTAGGAGGGGAGAGTTGTAACATCCTAAATTTAAGTAAATAAAATAAAATAAAATTAATAAAATGGGAGGAAGGAATAAATAAATAATAGTATTAATATTATTAATAGTTTGTAATTAAGATAAAGCTATTTCAAATTTAAAAAGAGGATGAAGGGGGAGTTGAGTGTGGGACCAGCTCAGATAGATAATTTAGTAAGGAGGAGTTATAGTTCACCCTAATCCTTATTTTCTCAAAACGTCAGAGAGCAAAACGCCAAGGAGGGGAGAAACAACGTCTCAAGGAGAGTTTGCTGGAGAGTGATCATCAAGAACCAAGAAAGAGCCTTCCCTGCTGATTGATCGATCTTCACTAAGGTACGGTGGGGGAGAGGGTGCTGCTTATATGTGCATGTGGGGGGTGCTTGGGTAGTAACCTAAGACTTTAAATTCGTATTAATAATTGATATATTGAATATGGATGATGAAAACTGTAGATTGATGATTGATTGTATGCTTCTTGACGAATCTTGGGTGGATTGAATGAAATAATATGAATAGAGAAAAGGGGATTAATAAGGGTTTGATGATTTGGGGTTTTGATGGGAAAACCTTGTAAAACTATTAAAGATTGATACTTTGGTGGAGTTTGATGAATACAAACGCATATAAATGATGTTTTGATGAAAAGGATTGATTAGAGATTGAATAGAGAGGTTTAGAATTGGTAGAGATCGCGAGAACTGTGATTTGTGTCGCGGGTAATCGGTTACCAGGGTTGGTAATCGATTACCAGAGCTTTCTGGGCAACCAGGAGGGCTGTTTGCTCGCAGGTAATCGATTACAGAGATGCTGTAATCGATGACCAGAGAGTTTGTGTTTTGGTAATCGATTACAGAGGTTTGGTAATCGATTACCAGGGTGATTGCTTGCAGGTAATCGATTACCAAGGGTTGGTAATTGATTACCAGAGGCTCTGTTTGCGGGTAATCGATTACAGGAGGCTTGTAATCGATTACCAGTGTGGATTGATGATTTCTTGTGATGAATGATTGCTCATATTGAGTTTGATGCATTATATGATGACGATTACTGATATTTGGTGATGTTAAATGATGATTTATGATGATGATATTTAATGATGAAAATGATGATGTATAAAATGATACTTGACGATGTATGATGATGAGGTTTGATGATGAGTACGATGTTGATGATGATGATGTATATATATATATATTTATGATGATGATAATTATGATGACTGGTGATATTTATGATGATGATGATTGGTGATATTTATGATGATTTATGATGAGAATGATTGATGATCATGATGTTGATGTTGTACCCGAGGCTAACTCAGGGAGGTGAATAGTGTACCTGAGTCTAACTCAGGGAGGTGATGATGATGATATAACTACTCTTATGATGTTTATGATATCTTGAGCATATATGATGTTGTACTTGAGATACACAAGCCCAGGAAGGGGTGGAGTGTAACTCAGGGAGGTGAGTATTGTACCTGAGTCTCAGGGAGGTGAGTATTGTACCTGAGTCTAACTCGGGGAGGTGAGTATTGTACCTGGGTCTAACTCGGGGAGGTGATTATGGTACCTGAGTGTAACTCAGGGAGGCGAGCGATGATTATAATAATATGGATTATGGTACCCGAGTATAACTCAGGGAGGTGAGCAATGAGTATGATAATATTGATTATGGTACCTGAGTGTAACTCAGGGAGGTGAACGATGATTATGATGATATTGAATATGGTACCTGAGGTGTACAAGCACAGAGTGGGTGAAGTACAACTAAAGGAGGTGAATGATGATTATGATGGTATTGATGATTACGATGATTATCATGATATTGAGGTGAATGATGATTGTGGTAATATTGATGATATTGATGATTATGATGATATTGAGGTGAATGATGATTATGATGATATTGATGATTACGATGATTGTGATGATATTGAGGTGAATAATGATTATGATGATTACGATGATTATGATGATATTGATGAGCATGATGATTATGGTGATATTGATGATGATGATGGTTATGGTGATATTGATGATGTTGTTGGTGTATATGATGATGGATGAATATGTCTTATATATGATGATATAAAAAATGAGTTATATGATGATGCTATGATTTTGTAATGATGAAATGAGTAATAGGTGCTGAGAATAGAGTAGGTGAATTATTTGGTGAATGAGGATAGGAGAATTATATGATGATATTGATGATTGTTATATGATGAATTATAGGTGTTATTATCTGATAAAGTATTTGATGATTGAGTATGTGGTATGATAAATGATGATGTTGTTTACATGAGGGTGAGGATAGGGTAGCCTCCTATGTGTATGTATGAGTAGTATTATCTTCCTCACCGTTACACTGTGGTTATTTTACAGGTGACGATGGAGACACAACTGGTGTCGAGTTTTGAGTAAAGGGAGTGTTGCTCTGGTACATGTGACATCAGGGCATATCATTGGGGGTTCATTCTTTATGTTTTTAGTTATGAAGGATTTTACAAACCTTTCTTTAAATGCCTTGCACGACAAGTAGGATGTTTTGTTATTTATATTTTAGAGATTCCGCTGCTTAAGTATTTTGAAAACTGTCTCTATTTTAAATTAGTTCATCGTGAAATAAAGGACGTTTTATACGATGAGGATTGTGAACCTTTTTACCCAGTGTAGGATATTATCTTCAAATATTTCGATTTATTTACTGTATAAGAGTTTAGGGTAGAAGGGTGTCACATATATCCGTTAAATCCTATTTTAAATTTTATTTATAAAAGAAGTTAAAAACTATAGTAAGTTTTAAAATTATTTTAATTTATTGATTACATAATATTTTCCCAAAAAATGATTATCTAAACATTCTAAAAGTTTCAAAAGTACATTTTTTAAAAAGGAACTATTATTCTTTTTTGTAGTTTGTCAAAAAAAATTTATATATTACATCTTTAATGAGATAACTAACTTTTTCTAAAGGTTGATAACCATTTGTTCTATAATTGCTCCCCCTAACCCATTTATCTAAATGAAAATATATCTCACCACCATTTTCAATCATACTCTCTACCGACTCTTTTTCCATAGAAGTCATATTTAAAGTTTTTGTGCGTATCCATGAAATTGACCAATTTTTTAAACTTCCCCCTCATACCCCCTTTCATACGAAACGAATTTTTCTCCAAAGAGATTCACTTATGATTAATATTTCCGGTTCTCATTTATCAAATAGTTTTAAATTAAATGATTACATTTTTTATTCCTAACACACTCTTATATCTTATAGTCTTGTATATCTTTTTATTTATTTGAAAAGATTTTATTTTATTTGTTATTTGATCTATAATAAAAAATTTATGCAATATAGTATGTAATCTGTTATCTCTAATACTTATAGAATGACCCCTTTGTGAGATTTTCTCTATTGCTTATGAAATGTCTCTAGTATATACATGATATAAAAAAAACATGAATGGCCTTTTAGAGTATTCTTTCTTGTGCTCCAATAATGACTCTTGTATAGGATAAAACTTTAAGATTATTGGAATTGCTTTTTGACATAACGTTCATTATTTTATTTTAAGGTTTAAATTCAAATAACCGAACTATAATATTTCTTTCTAAACACCAATAATTTTCTTGCCAACTTATATATGCCCGCATTTAACAATACAATTGAATAGAACTAAAATTTTATGGGTTATAGACATTGCTCAGTTCATCAACCACTTAAAAACTATGCTAGCTAGTTTTACCCATAATCAAATCAAATTTTAATTTTCCTATCAAGTGAAATTTTGCAAAACAACTAAGTTGTTGCAACACATACAAAGATAAGTCACCAATTAAATAAATTCTGCAACATTTTTAATCTTTCATTTATCATTGTCAACAATAAAATTAAGAAAAAAAAACTCAAAAACCAAATGAAGATGGTCATAACCAATCACAATTTAATTTTTTTCAAATATTTAGTTGGGACTTTCACATTTGCAAAGCATGAAAACTAAGAAAAGTTGTTCTTGATCCTAGGTCACAAAGACCCTATAAACAAAAATAGGAAACCCACATAAGAACACTAATTAGATAATTATTATAATTACTATTAACAAAATTAGAAAATATTTTTTAATATTATTTTAAATTTCATAGTATATTTTTATTTATCTTATAAACCCATTTTAATATATTTAAAATATTAAAATGACCTTTAATACTTATACTTGATATTTTAATATAATAATTCACTATAATTATTATAACAAAAGTTATACATTTTTTAAATGTTTGAGCATGTTTCAAATTTCGTGTTACATTTTTAATTTTTTTAAATGATTGTCTAAATTATTTTAATATATTATAAATTTTGTATTATGTTTTTATTTATGTTATAAACTTTTTTTTAAAATTGATTGTTAAAATTGACTTTAATATTGATGTTTGATATAATAAAGGTCACTATAACTAAATAATTAATACAATTACTATTATTATAATTATTAAATAATTTTTAAGTGTTTGAGCATGTTTTAAATTTAATATTATATTTTTTATTTATTAAAATAATGTTTTACCTTTTTAAAATTATTTTATTATATTTTAAATTTCGTATTATATATTTATTTATGTTATAAACCTTTCCTTTTTAATATTGAAATTGTTAAAATGGGCTTTAAATAATATTGATTTTTTATATAAAAATAACAATAACTAAATAATTACTGTAATTACTACCAATATAATTATAAATTAGTTTTTTAAGTGTTTGAGAATGTTTTAAATTATTTTTTTTAAATTATTAGATATGCTTTAAATTATCATTATTTATATTTTTTATTATCATAATTTTTTATTTTTATAGTGATATTTACTTCAAAATAATTACTATAGTTAATTAATGGTGATGCATAATATTAATCATTTAAAATGTCAAATATACTTTCTATTTTTAGAAGTTTTGCTTAAAGAAATTTACTATTGTATCCTCACTTTAGATTTTATTGTCCATTTTCACTACCTTACTTTTATATATATATATATATATATATATATATATATATATAAAGATAAAGATAAAGATTTAATTATTATTAGTATAAAATATTTAATAATAATTTATACATACCTTTGGTAAAAAGAGCTCAAGAAATATATTATTTTTTAGTATATAATTGGCTAGGAGTATTTGACATTTAATAATATATAGTATTTAATGAATATAACATTTGATAATAATAATTACCCATTAAATGTATTGTAATTAATGTTATTTATAACTTAATAATTTTATCGAAGTTAATTTTATTATTTAGTAATAATAAAATATGAGTTTAATTACTCTACATCAACAATGTAAAAACGTTTTACGCTGTAATCCAATGATGTGCCACCACATCAACCACATCAACCACATCTCATGTGTTATTAAACTCAATAAATGATATGACAACACATTATTGGATGACAATGTAAAACTTTTTTACACTGCCAAGTGTACCTATACTTATTAAATCCATAAAATATAAATATAACATACTCCCTCCGGTTCTAATTATAAGACAATTCAAACCAAAACACACATATTAAGGAAAGTAATTAATGCATTGATTTTCAAAAAATTAATCTACAATATTACAAGTTTACCCCTATTTAAAATTAAACTCCATTACAATGGTAATTGTATCACTTTAAAACCTTATATGGTCAAAAAGGGCAAATATGAAAAAAAAATTAAATGCTTCTAAATTTATGAGCTTTGTCTTATAAATAGGACCAAAGAAAATTCTCAAACATTGTCTTATAAATAAGACTGGAGGGAGTATTATTTTACAATAATAATTAGAATTTAATAACTATACACAGTCAGTGTAAAAAATATGATTTTAATGATACACGGTCAGTGTAAAAAAATTACATTGACATCTAATGATGTGTTGCCACTTAATGATACATGGTGTGTCATATTCATTAAATGATTTGGCAATATATCATTGGATATCATTGTAATTTTTTTTTATACTGACAATGTGTACTTATTAAATTCATATAGTATTTAATAGTTTTATTCAAGTTAATTTTACTATATGGATAATGGATATGAATAGATAAAACAATAGGCATCTTTAAATTAAATATTTTATAATATATATATATATATTAAATGAGTTTAATAGATATACATTATTGGTGTAAAATAATTTTACACAAGCATTCAATGACTCACATGCTGTAATTATTTTATCGGTGTTTCTTTCTTGGAATATTAATTAATTCTTTTATTATAATTATTTTATGGGTTGGAGTACCCCTTATACTCCCATTTAATTTAATCATATTTGCTTAGCAAAAAAAAAAGACTCACGTGTTACTATATCATTTATTGAATTTAATAATGTATGAAGTGTCATATTAAATAATATAACATTATATCATTGGATGTTTGTACAAATTATTTTACAGTTACAATGTATTCGAATCCTAAATATAATGAAGTCACATTATAAGGCTCCATCATGCATTTTTTTCCTCATATTGTAATACGTATTATAGCTTTAATATTGACTCAAAATTAAATTAATATTAATTGCTTTTCTATATTAGAGTTATCATGAAAGTTATTTTATTTAATGAAACAATATTATTAATTTTCTTAATTACATTTTTAAATGAATACTTGAATTTATTTAATCATCATCAAAGAAAACGAGTTTTACTAATTAGATTGTTTTAAAAATCTTTCAAAATTAAAAGTTTCAATTTTTTAATTTATATTTTAATATATTTTTTCCTTTACAAAAATAGCCCTACAACCATGTAATACAAATCGCTAATTTTACTTAATAGATAACTACAAAAGTAAAAATATTACGGATGAAAATGGGTAGGGTGGGGTACTATAGTACCCGTCACTATACCCGCGTTTTAAAAAAATATTCATACCTAGACCACACCCACGTGAGTAGTGATTCTAATACTCGTACCCTTACCCAGTGGGTACTTAAGTACCCGCACCCATTATTCTCACTTTTGTTAATTATAAAAATAATAAATTAATTAAAAAATGAAAATTAATTAAAAAACACTCTAGTACAAATGAAAAATAATACATAGATCATCCAAGTTTAACTTTAAAACAATTCAGGTATTGTGGAAATGGATGAGATATAAGAACAGTGGGAGGGGAAATGAAAATTAGTTTAAATTTTGCTATTTTAGTGTCTAGCAATACATAATTATAACATTTTTAAAATTACAACATTTAAATTAATTAAATTATTAATATATATTAATGTTTTTTGTGAATATAATATATGTTAACATTAATTAATTTTTTGGAAATATATTAATTAATAATATAAACATATATAAATATCTTTATATATATAAATAGAGATGAGTCTGAAATTTATTTTGCCGCCAAAAAAGAGGGCAATTTTGGAAAAAAAAAAGTAAAATTCGTTTTCAAATTTCAAATCAGAAATCTTGAAGTTTTAATTATATTTAAATATGCATCATATTTAAATATGCATCAGATTTAGAGAGACAATATTTTGATTTTATTTGAATATAGATCGATATGTTTTATAAATCTGAATTGATTCTAAAGCTTATTTGATTTGAAAATAGTTGTATTTTCTAAATTTGATTCTAATTTTGTATTAAAATAAATTAAAATCATGGATAAAAGAATAATTTGATTTGAGTATAGATAAATTGATTTCACTTAATGTGTATAGACCTGTTCTGATTCTAAATCTGATTTAATGTGAATATAAATACATAGGTTTTATAAATTTGGTTTGATTTGAATATAGATGAGTATTCTAAGATTGATTCTAAATATGATTTGATTCTAAATTTGTATTATAATAAATTATAATCAATGATTTGATCTGAAAATTTATAGGTTTGCTTTTAATTTGTTTGTATAAATCCGTTCTCATTCTAAATTTGATTTTATTTGAATATAGATAGGTAGTTTTTCTACGTCTGATTTGATCTTAAAGCTGATTTGATTTGAATTTAGATAGGTGTTCAAATAAATATTGTAAATTCGATTTGATTTAAATTTTGATTATAATAAATTAATATATGCAAAGTTGTGTTTTTGTCAATAGGTTAGAGAGACGGTATTTTGATTTTACTTGAATGTAGATCGATATGTTTTATAAATCTGATTTGATTCTAAAGCTTATTTGATTTGAATATAGTTGTATTTTCTAAATTTGATTCTAATTTTGTATTAAAATAAATTAAAATCATGGATAAAAGCAATAATTTGATTTCAGTATAGATAAATACATAGGTTTTCTAAATTTGGTTTGATTTGAATATAGATGAGTATTCTAAGTTTGATTCTAAATATGATTTGATTCGAAATTTGTATATGCAAAGTTGTGTTTTTGTCAATAGGTTAGAGAGACGTGATTTAGATTTAGAGAGACAGTATTTTGATTTTACTTGAATGTAGATCAATGTGTTTTATAAATCTGATTTGATTCTAAAGCTTATTTGATTTGAATATATTTGTATTTTCTAAATTTGATTCTAATTTTGTATTAAAATAAATTAAAATCATGGATAAAAGCAATAATTTGATTTCAGTATAGATAAATACATAGGTTTTCTAAATTTGGTTTGATTTGAATATAGATGAGTATTCTAAGTTTGATTCTAAATATGATTTGATTCTAAATTTGTATTATTATAAATTATAATCAATGATTTGATCTGAATTTTCTGATAGCGGTCTCCTTACCATGTATATATATATGCAATGTTGAGTTCACTTTGTCAGATTTTCCATAGGCTATTTGGAATATATCTAAACATACAAGTATGTTTTTTTATTATGCAACATTCCTTTGAGAAAATTCTCTTCTTCTTCTTTGTTATCAGTACTCTTTTCTTCTATTAAATTCATCTAATGTCATGCTTTCTTTACTTTTTTTTTGTTAGGTTTTATGACCTGATTTTTGTATTAAATTCTCTAACCTTTTATCTGTTTAAGGATGGATTTGATTCTTTTTGTATGATAAATTCTGTGTTTTCTTTCCAAAAAATCTGTTTCGTTTTGATAATTTCACTTGATAACATAATCCTATTTCAAAAAAATATGTGAAAAAACTATTTGTCCTTCTTCTCTATTATTAGTCCTATTTTCTGTTTTCATAGTTATCTTTTTATAAGTAGTTTTGTACAATTATTTAGATTACTATTTTAGTCCATCATTAGGAACTAATTTTGTTCTCTCTTCATTTTTAATAGACAGCCAATGGATCATTGTTGGCAGCCATTATAGAAATAGATCTTGACAAAGATTGGTGGTTTCAAACATGTTGTCGAGATGGCGACAAAGCATTATTGTGAAAAATGCAAGATAACTGTTGTTGTCCCAAGGTAAAACTAGGATTTTAGTTTATGTTCTTATTCAAAGATGAAACTGATTTTAGTTGCTGTCCCATATAATATGCGTTTTTAAATTGCTAATTCGATCAGGTTTAAAGTGAATGCAACTGTGATTGATGAAACTGGGTCAACATGTTTGATGGTGTCCTTTCTAAGTTTTTGGGCAAAACTGTTTCTGAGTTACTTGGGGAAAATGATAAGGTGAAATTTACTTACCATAATTCATTAAAACAATCATGTATGGTTTTGAAAATTAGTTTTCAGTTCAAAATTAATCTTTTGTTTTTCAAATTATAGGCAAAAGACAAAGGATATTGTTCCCCTGAGATTGATGCATTGGTGGATAAAGAGTTTTTGTTCAAAGTGGAAGTCTCTGATGCAAACATTGTTTACAATTTCAAAACATACAAAGTCAGGTTCATGACAGATGACAAAGAACTGATTGATCAGTTTAGGATTATGCACTCAATTAAGGTTTTTGTGAATCATCTATTCTTTTAAAAAATATAATAATGGTTTATTAGGATTTTATTCACTAAATAACATTGATCATATTTCTTTTCTACTGTTTGCTTAGGATTTGTATGAAGATAATGAGTACAATGAACAACAACCAAATTTGACAATACAAGTAGATGATAACATGAAGGTGAATATGAATAGATAATATAATTCTTTTTAGTACCTACATTTGAATCATTTTTTTTGCATCGATTCATTTTAATTTTGGTTTTTATTTGTATATAGGATAAATCTGAGCAGGAATTGTCAGCCTCTAAAATTGAGTTGTCTCGACACATTGAAGTAAGTCATTTTATATAAGTGTTAGATATAGATGTTATTACCAATTTGAATACTGTTTTCTTTTTTGTGGGAACTATTCAACTTAGATGTATGATTATGTTATGAATTTGTATTAAGTTTTTATTGTTTTTAATTTTAATGTTTAATATTAGAATGTGTGATTGTTAAAATTTGGTTGATTCATTATCACTTATTGTAGCTTCCATTAATTTGAAAGGGATGTTAATACTTTTATTGAGGACGTTAATGCTTTTATTGGGGAAGTAACGGATTTCTTTTAGTTTGAATAATAATTATGATCATTAAAATAGTTGAGATTATTTCTTGGTCATGTTGATATAGGAAATTTTATCAGACGATGATGGCGAGACTCCATCGAGCAAACCAAGTGGGAAGAGATCTATTGATAATGCTGAAATTTCATTAGCCGTCGATGATGGAGGCACACAGAATTCCAGTACAAAATTCCCCAAAAAAGTGAAGATCAAGATAGAGCCCAAGGACTAATAGCCCAAGGACTAAAATGGAGCTGCTGTTTTTTTTTTTTAAAATAATACTGCGCAGAATTACACTCTGAATTTGGGCAGGATTGGTGAATTTTATTTGGCCATTCGTTTTTTGAACCATTTTACGTCAGTATTTATGAACTTGAATTTTGTGTTTAGTTATGCTTATCGTTATCGTTATTATAATAATTATATTATTTTGTCATGAATGGAAACGACTGAGTTTCCATATTCAATTAATACCGCACCTGGGCAGTGGTCAGTAATGGGGTTTGAGTCATTGGAATGCAGAAACATCCTTGAGAAGATGGAAAATTACATTAATAAACAATAAAATGAGGTTCATTCACCTAATAATTAAAACTTTATGTTTTCCTTTTAGATTCCAAAAAAAAAATCATTTAATAATTCAATTAATTTTTAACAATTAATGAAATCATTGGGCTATTAGTTGGGTTGCATCCTGATTCATCTTTTTTGGCCTCATTGAATTACTACAACATTTAGTTATTTAATTAATATGGCACTTACATCAAACAAATACATAGGTTTTCTAAATTTGGTTTGATTTGAATATAGATGAGTATTCTAAGTTTGATTCTAAATATGATTTGATTCTAAATTTGTATTATAATAAATTATAATCAATGATTTGATCTGAATTTTCTCATAGTGGATCATTATTTCAGATTTTAATTTATGTACCTGCTTAATGCTTTGATTATAATCAATAGGTTAGAGAGACATGATTTAGATTTAGAGAGACAATATTTTGATTTTATTTGAATATAGATCGATATGTTTTATAAATCTGATTTGATTCTAAAGCTTATTTGATTTGAATATAGTTGTATTTTCTAAATTTGATTCTAATTTTGTATTAAAATAAATTAAAATCATGGATAAAAGCAATAATTTGATTTAAGTATAGATAAATTGATTTCACTTTATGTGTATAGACCTGTTCTGATTCTAAATCTGATTTAATGTGAATATAAATACATATATTTTCTAAATTTGGTTTGATTTGAATATAGATGAGTATTCTAAGTTTGATTCTAAATATGATTTGATTCTAAATTTGTATTATAATAAATTATAATCAATGATTTGATGTGAAAATTTATAGGTTTGCTTTTAATTTGTTTGTATAAATCCATTTTCATTCTAAATTTGATTTTATTTGAATATAGATAGGTAGTTTTTCTACATCTGATTTGATTTTAAAGCTGATTTGATTTGAATTTAGATAGGTGTTCAAATAAAGATTGTAAATTCGGTTTGATTTAAATTTTGATTATAATAAATTAATATATGCAAAGTTGTGTTTTTGTCAATAGGTTAGAGAGACGTGATTTAGATTTAGAGAGACAGTATTTTGATTTTATTTGAATATAGATCGATATGTTTTATAAATCTGATTTGATTCTAAAGCTTATTTGATTTGAATATAGTTGTATTTTCTAAATTTGAATATAGTTGTATCTCCTTACCATGTATATATATATGCAATGTTGAGTTCACTTTGTCAGATTTTCCATAGGCTATTTGGAAAATATCTAACCATACAAGTATGTTTTTTGATTATGCAACATTCCTTTGAGAAAATTCTCTTCTTCTTCTTTGTTATCAGTACTCTTTCCTTCTATTAAATTCATCTAATGTCATGCTTTCTTTACTTTTTTTTGTTAGGTTTTATGACCTAATTTTTGTATTAAATTATCTAACCTTTTATCTGTTTAAGGATGAATTGATGGATTTGATTCTTTTTGTATGATAAATTCTGTTTTTTCTTTGCAAAAAATCTGTTTCGTTTTGATAAATTCACATGATAACATAATCCTATTTCAAAAAAATATGTGAAAAAACTATTTGTCCTTCTTCTCTATTATTAGTCCTATTTTCCGTTTTCATAGTTATCTTTTTAAATATTTTCTTAACTTATTGTTGAAATGAAAAATTCGCATCATTTTATGTTGAGTTATCAATTATAAAAAATTCACATCATATTTATTTATTTATTTGATTATTGTGTTTGAATAAACAAACAGGGGAGTCGTTATGTTAAATTAGCCTCTACCCATGTTGAATTGAGATATTTGGAAAATACCACCTGTGATTGAATTCGTTTGTCTTTGACATAATATTAGAAGTAAAAACATCAGAGTTTGGAAACTAATAAATATGCATGTAAAAAAAGGGCTAAATTTTGTTTATGCATCATATTTAAATATCGCTGATAAAAAATCTGTTTTATAGTGTATGTAAAATTTAAATTTTGTTTTATAGCGTATGTAACATATTTAAAACCTGCCCTTTATTTTCTCTAATATGCATCATATTTAAATGTCCCTTTTTACTTATTTAGTGAATAAAATAAAAAAAGTGAACAATAATGAAAATATTATTCACTGTTTACAAATTATATTATTATATTATTTTGTAAAAGGAATATGTTTGACGATATCTATATAATATCATCATGGATAAATGTTCTTTTACATTTCTTTTATAAACATTGTTTTTTTATTGTAGAATTTTATCATATTGTAAGATTCATTTTTTGATTTTGTATTAACTATAATTTTTAAATTTTTGTTTAATTTTTTTTCTGAATGCTAAATTTGATTTTTGTTGTCTATTAGAGAAGTATAAAATTCAAAATGTCTCGAATTGATAGAAATAAAAGAAAACGAAATGAGGTTGGATTGACTACTCAGACCAAAAGGGTTCTGAGTGATAATGACAACATAAATTTTGAGGATGGAAGCTCAAATGAAGTTAATAGTAGATATGTTGTCGATTAGAGAGTTCCAATGTCCATCATTACAAATGGTATGTCATATCGAACCGTGCACCGTAAATTATGTGATCTTAATTAATTATGTGATCTTAATTAATTTATGAATTTAATTGCAAACATGAAATCCCATACATTTTTTATGCAGAAAATTGTGTTCCTCCTGTTTTGACTTCTAATAGTACGAGAATTAATGACTTTTGTACCCCACCTTCACGCAATATGAGAAGAACTCAGACCACTCCATTGTCTGATGTTACAAATGGTAAAAATTTATGATATTCCAATTAACTAATGAATTTTTTTTATTACCATATATTTAATATTTAATATCACTCATACTTATTCTAACTTATTTTTTCTGTTTTAAATTATAGTTAATGGAATGTCTGTGCAGAGAAGCCGCTTAGAAACGTTTGGCCAACTATCAACTGGCTCATCATCCCATAAGTCAAGAAGTATTGGTCATGACAATGGTTTTCGTGCAGGAAAATTTGTGCTAAAATCAAGGCTTACACCACAACTGACTATGCTTAAAAATATTACTCAACAATCCACTGTCTCAAAACATGTTGATGTCATTATATTATCAGGTATTTTAAATTTATTTTAATGTTTAAATATTTTCCAAACTATGAAGTTGCATTCCTTTCTTATTATAAAATATGTTTTATTTTTTTTATTATGTTTTAAATATGAATTGATTTTTTTTATTTTAATCTTTTTTTTCAATAGATGATGATGAACCATCAAATACTCAAAATGCTATCGCATCAGATGAAAATTATGAGCCAAATGGAAATCCTTTTACAGTTGATCTTGGTGAGATATTTTGATGAAGAGTTATTTAAATTTTAATATTTTATTAGATTATTATTATAAGATAATAATTAAGGTGGCTAAACGTAATAATCATATCTTATTATTTAGTGAATTATTATAGTTTTATGCATATTGTGGTGGAAAAATTTTAAGTAAATATATAAGAAATATGTTGGCTACTATTAATCATATAATTTCGCATATATTAAATTCCTTTATTAGGTGATGAAGACACTGATGTGCATAATGATGAAGAGGTTGATAGCGAAGTAGAATTTGAACCAGATGTTGAATCTCCTACAGGTTTATTTATTATGCAAATTTTTATTTTCATGATTTAGTCTTTCGTTATAATAATATAAATATTACAATTTTCTGTAGATTATTTTGACGTAGGGGATCCAACATGTGAGTGCTCATTTTGTGGAGCTTTACTATGGTATTCTGAGCGTGTGCAAAAGTCATATAGAGCATCGAATCCTAAATTTTCACTATGTTGCTTGCAAGGGAAGATAAAGTTGTCATACTTGATGGAGCCTCCTCAAATCTTGAATGATTTGTTTAATAAGAAGGATAAAAGAAGCAATTTTTTTTTGCAAAATATTCGCTCATTCAACATGATGTTTTCATTTACCTCTATGGGCGAAAAAATAGAAAAGTCAGTGAATGATGGCAATGCTCCTCCAATTTTTGTCATGGGAGGAGAAAATTATCACAGAATTGGGAGTTTACTTCCATCAATTGGTTCACAACCCAAGTTTGCCCAGCTATACATTTATGATACTGAGCATGAGTTGACAAATAGAATGAATGTTGTCGGGTGAGACTAAATTTTCCCATCAAGTAATTTATATAATTTTCATGTATTTATTTCATATATAAACAAAAATGTAATCCTTTTTCGTTATTCAAATATGCAGAATGGAAGATGATGATGCAGAAATACACTCTTCAATTGTTAAAGACATTAAGGACATGCTGAACAATTATAATCCGTATGCAAAAACATATAGAATGATTAGAGACAGATTTCAGCAAGACAATATAGCAGATGTGAGGTTGAGGCTTATAGGAAAAAGGGGAGGGGATGGAAGAAGATATAACTTACCAACAACATCTGAAGTAGTTGCATTAATTGTAGGAGATTTTGATGTTGGTAATGCAGAGAGAGATGTTATTGTTCAAACACAAGGAGGCTTTTTGCAACGTATCTCTATCATAAGTTGTGCATACTTGCCGTTGCAATATCCTCTTCTATTTCCTCGAGGAGAAGACGGATATAGAAATGATGTGCCATACAATGAGTATTCAGAGGAATCATCGAGAAAGAGGAAACAATTCACAATGAGAGAGTTTTTTGCATTCAGACTTCAACAAAGATGCATAGAGCAATCTCCGTTGTTGAAGTCTAAACGACTTTTCCAACAATTTTTGGTGGATGCTTATAGCATGTAGAATCATCCCGTCTTATTTACATAAGAACACATCAAAAAGAATTGAGGGCAGAAATGTACAAAGGTCTTTCTGAAGCAATTTTGAGAGGAGAAACAAATCCATCCACATCAGGAAAGCGCATTGTATTGCCTTCATCTTTTACTGGGGGTGCAAGATATATGATTCAAAATTATCAAGATGCTATGGGTATATGTAGATGGGCTGGGTATCTGGATTTATTCATAACTTTCACATGTAATCATAAATGGCCTGAAATAACGAGATTGATGACAAGCCAAGGACTAAGATCGGAGGATAGACCAGATATTATTTGTCGAGTGTTCAAGATGAAGCTAACCCAATTTATGAAGGATATTAAGGAGGGATCAATTTTTGGAAAAGTCAAAGCAGGTAAATGACTCTATTATTAACTTTTCTTCCATGTTTATTTATATAAATTGAAATGTCATATATGATTGATAATTATCCTAGTCATGACTTAACAAGGTACTTATTTATGTTGTAGTCATATATACCATCGAATTTCAGAAGCGTGGATTACCTCATGCACATATTCTGATATTTTTGCATCCTGAGCATAGATATCCAACTCCAAATGATATTGATAGAATAATTTCAGCTGAAATTCCTGATGAAAATGTTGAATCGGAATTGTTCAAAATTGTAAAATCTTTAATGATTCATGGTCCATGTGGTCCTCAAAATAGAAGATCTCCATGTATGCAAAATGGGAAGTGCATGAAATACTTTCCTAAGAAATTTGTCGAAAAGACATCTATCGATCAGGATGGTTATCCCGTCTATAGAAGAAGAGATAATGGAAAGGTAGTTAGAAAAGGAGAATTCTTCATTGATAATAGATTTGTAGTGCCATATAACAAGCATCTTCTCCTTAGATTTAATGCCCATATAAATGTTGAATGGTGCAATCAAAGCAGGCAAATAAAGTATTTGTTCAAGTATGTGAACAAAGGTCATGACCGTGTGACAACAACATTTTATGATGCTGGAAAAGATAACCAAGAAGTGGACGAAATCAAGTTATACTATGATTGCAGATATTTGTCTTCCTGTGAAGCAACTTGGAGAATATTTGCATTTGACATTCACTACAGGCAGCCTTCAGTGGAAAGACTATCATTTCACTTGCCAAATGAGCATGTTGTTGTATTCCATGATAGTACCTGCATTGATTCACTTTTGAAAAACCCCGTGTTCATGAATCACAATTTTTGTCATGGATGGAAGCCAATAGCATATATCCTGAAGCAAAAAATCTTACATATGCTGAATTTCCCACAAAATTTGTTTGGAATGCGCAAGACCGATATTGGACTCCAAGAAAATCAGGTTTCTCTATTGGAAGGTTGTATTTTGTTCCACCGGGAAGTGGAGAACTTTACTACCTCAGGATATTGTTGACTACAACTAGAGGACCATCATCATATTTGCAGATAAGGACTGTAAATAATGTGACATATCCTACCTTCAAAGATGCTTGCTATGTTATGGGTCTTTTAGATGATGACAAGGAGTACGTTGATGCAATTAAAGAAGCAAGTCACTGGGGCTCAGCAACATACTTGAGAAGACTATTCACAACATTGTTGTTATCAAATCAGCTTTCAACTCCTGAATTTGTTTGGAACAGGACTTGGGAATATCTGAGTGATGACATTCTTCATAGACAAAGATCACTTTTGCAGCGAAATGGTATGTTAACTTCATCTAACTTATTATCTTATGTCGGAAACATTTTTCATATATTTTTAATCTATGGTTATATTTGATATTGTTTTATGTATCACAGATTTAATCCTTACTGAGGATGAGCTCAAAAATTTGACCCTTGCAGAATTAGACAAATTGTTGCAGAGTAATGGTAAGAGACTATCTAATTTTGCAACAATGCCACAACCAGATTTCATATCTCTTAATCAATCAATGAATAGGTTGATTTTTGATGAGCTAAACTACGATAGACAAGCATTGGCTAATGAGCATGACCAGTTATTGTCTAAAATGACTTCTGAGCAACGGGAAATTTATAATAAAATCATGACATCTGTGTATGACAACAAAGGAGGATGTTATTTTCTATATGGATATGGAGGGACTGGGAAAACTTACATTTGGAGAACCATTTCAGCTGCTATTAGATGCAAGGGAGAAATTGTGCTTAATGTGGCATCAAGCGGAATAGCTGCTTTACTAATCCCAGGTGGTAGGACAGCTCATTCAAGGTTTTCTATTCCGATTAATGTGGATGAGCACTCTACTTGCAATATTAAGCAAGGAAGTGATTTGGCAGAGCTGATTGTCAAAGCAAAATTAATTATTTGGGATGAAGCACCAATGACACACAAGCATTGTTTTGAAGCGGTAGACAGAACATTTCGTGTCATAATGCGTTTTTCCAATGAAAATAGCTTAAATAGACCTTTTGGTGGTAAAGTGATTGTATTTGGTGGAGATTTTAGACAAATACTTCCTGTAATACCGAAAGGATCAAGACAGGATGTTGTTCATGCCAGCATTAATGCATCATACCTTTGGAAGCATTGTCAAGTCTTAACATTAACAAAAAATATGAGGCTTCAAACTGGCTGCTCTGATCTGGATGTTGAAGAAATAAAGTTATTCTCAGAATGGGTGCTTAGCATTGGAGATGGAACCATTGGGAAACCAAATGATGGAGAGGTCAGTATTGAAATTCCCAATGATTTGCTTATATCAGATACTGTTGATCCTATTGCTTCAATTGTGGAAAATACTTATCCATCATTATTACAAAACATGCATGATCCATTATTCTTTCAACATCGAGCTATTTTAGCTCCAACAAATGACATAGTTTTCAACTTGAATGAATATATGTTGTCATTGCTTCCTGGAGAAGAAAGAACATATCTCAGTTTTGACAGTCCGTGTACAAAAAGTGTTGATTTCAATTCTGCAGATGATATTCACACTCCAGAATTTTTAATATAATTAATTCATCTGGTCTTCCAAATCATGTCTTAAAGTTGAAAATTGGTGCACCAGTAATGTTGTTGAGAAACATTGATCAGTGTTCAGGTCTCTGCAACGGTACAAGGCTCATTATTACTCAGTTAGGAGCTTATGTATTAGAAGCAAAAGTCATCTCTGGAGTAAATGTGGGGCACAAGGTATTCATTCCTAGACTGTCATTGACTCCTTCAGATAATAGAATTCCTTTTAAGTTCCAGAGAAGGCAGTTCCCTATCGTTGTGTCGTTTGCAATGACTATCAATAAAAGTCAATGTCAGTCTTTGAAGCATGTTGGAATTTACTTGCCAAGGTCTGTTTTCTCCAATGGCCAATTATATGTTGCAGTTTCCAGAGTCACCAACAGAGGAGGATTAAAATTACTCATAACTGATGATGAAGGACATGTTTCAGATTCAACTTCAAATGTTGTATACAAAGAAGTCTTCCAAAATTTACAATAGGTTTGAGCTTAAATCTTTTCAATAAAAATCATTATTATCATTGTTGTTGTTATAATTATTATTATAATCATTAATTATTATTTTTAAATTATTAATATTATTCTTATTATGATATGATATGATTATGATTACTTTTTTTATTGTTCAAATATTTTTATTTCAAATTGTCTTCGATTTATGACTATCATATACTCCCTCCGGTCCTATTTATAAGAACCTTTTTAAAGGTTGGCTTGGTCCTTTTTATAAGAACTTTTTCAGATTGTCCCATGCATTAATTATTATTTGACAAAAATACCCCATTAGTGGAGGTAGGTGAGTAATTAATTAGTAGAGAGAGTATGACACAATTGAGTAGTTAAATAAAAAGAGAAAGATAATGAGTCTCAATAAATTCAAGGATAGTTTAGTAAATATGATACACATTCATGACAAATTTATTGCAATCAACTAAATTAACTAACTTCCTTAATCTGTGTGAAGTAGTTAAAAGGTTCTTATAAATAGAACCGGAGGGAGTACTAATTACCTTTATAACTTTTCAACCTATTTTTTGCAGGGCATCCACGAAACTTCTTTCAATGTCTACTTACTATTTTTTATGTAGTGGGAAACTACATATTTTTGGACCAATATTGTTTTATATGACAAATGTTATGAAAAACTGTTTACTGAAATTTTAGTTAATAAGTCTTTTCAATCAAGTTTACTATTAATATTAATTGTTATTATTAATTGATCATGTATTCTTAGATAAATCTAACACTCCACTCTCAATCGTTTCCGTCATATTCTCGCCCCGTGCATCGCACGGGTTCCCCACTAGTGTATGTAAATTTCATTAATTATATATATTATATAAGTACGAGTATAAGTAGGGTAAGGTATCATAATACATGTACTCACACCCGTATTCATTAAAAAATGCCGATAATTACCCATACCCAGACTCATACTTATTTGGTGGGTAATTACCGTACAATTACGAGTAACTTTTGCAAATACTCGTTGAGTCTCTCCAATTGTCATCCCTAAAAAATATCATATTCATTCTCCCAACCCACCTCCGTTTATTAAATAAGAATTAAAAGAATAAATCTTCCCACCATAAAAAGAAAATTTTAAAATCACCTAAATTTCTTTAATATAAATTTTTATCATCCATATTTGTCACGATACGAAAGAAATTCATGCACGCAATTCTAAGATTTCAATAAGGTATTAACGTGTATTTATTTAAATCCATGTTAAAAAAAATTGTATACAAATTATAGGGTAACAATTTTAATATCAGTACATATGCTTAATTACTATTTATATATTTAGATTCGAACTTATTTTCTCTAATTTAGTTAAATAATTCATGTTCATTTATTACTATGTATTTTTTTATAAATAATAACACATAAAATTTATTTTAGTGTTAAAATTAATTTTGAATAATCAAATTTTAAAGAATACCTATTAAAAATATAATATTTAACTCAATTTACATTTTTATGTTTTTAAATATTAATTATAAAATATAATAAATATAGAGGAGGGATCAAATTACACCAGTGTAAGTTACACCAAGTATTACACCGCTCAATAATTTTTTAATAGATCATTGTATTAAGTAATCTACCATTGGATTGAAAGTTACTATCATATAGATCATACATATAAAATTTTACATTAATCTGGAATTATTTGATATGTCATTGAGATGTCTCAAAATTAACGTCATATATACATTTGAAATATATGAAAAAAAACCAACCATTTGATTATCAAGTTATTAGTATAAAAAATTTATAAAATTTGACATAAATAATCATGATGATGAATAAACATAAGTCAACAGTTGTTAAAAAAATGAAAATTATAATACTCCAATCTATACTTAAACCTCTAAGTTTTTGTTAATAACAATTCTAACTTATTATAGATTATTATGTTCTTACATAACCTTATTCATCTAAATGGAAGTGACAAGGAATTTATTTATCTTAAATAAGATATTCGATTCAAATTTTATTAAGAAAAGACATTAAGATAATGGGTTTTGATCCTTAAGATTGATAATAAAAATAGAAAATTTTCATCTAAAAGAAAAGTATTTATTTCATTTTTAGATTTTTAATGTAATAAATATTTTTCTTTTAGATAAAAAACTCCCATTTTTTTATGTTCTTATCATTAGATATTATTTAAACCATAAAATAATTTAGATTTGATTTCTCTAAAATATAGATGATACCTTAGATGATAAAATATAAGTATAGTTATTAATTAGAAAATTAATAATTAAAATTAAAAAAAATCAACAGTTAAAATTTTAAAAACCACTTAATTTTATTACACACATTTTTTTATGCAAGATCACATGTAGGAGACAATATTACTCAAGTCGGGTAAAATGTCTATAAATGATAAAATCTCCCGCAAAGCATTTGACGAATGCATATCCAAAACTTAAGTTGAACCCAAAACAACAAAAAATTTAAAATTAAATAAAAGGTCTAAAGAATAAATTTATTGACCCAACTTAAATTAATCATGATCTAATATCACTTATACATACCATGAGTAATAGATAGGCATAACATATAAACCCGAACTCGTGGGTACCGACTCGCCTCCGCCCCTATTTTGATGGAGATAACCCGCTTTGACCGAGTTTAAGTAAAATCCGACCTCGAATCCGCCCCGCCTTTAACGGAGACGGGGGAGAGTTTGGGGTGTAAGAACCGGCCCCGCCCCCAAACCCGAACCCGTCTCGCCATAATAATTAAATAATTTTAATATACTAATGGATAAATAATAAAAGTAAATTTATATATTTTCCTTAAAATATAATATAGTTCTTAAGTTTCTTATTTTTTTAGTATTATCAATGTTTATATTTACATGGCATTTGAATTAGAGTATATTAAATATATATAATTGATTTAAAAACATATAATTAAGTTATACAAATTAGAGAAAACAATGAAAAATCGAAAAGGCGAAATCCTCGCGGGTTTCCCGAAACCCGACGGGGACCCGCGAGGATGGGGGTTGAGTTTCATAGTTTCATACTCGCTCTATTTAAACCCGAACCCACTTCGACTTTCACGGGGGTGGGGACGAGGAGAGCAAAACCCGCCCCGTTGCCATGCCTAGTCATAGAGTAAAAACATCAATATATATCCTTTTTTATTACAAATAACTTTTACAAATATTCATAATTCAATTATTCTTAATGGAATAGTTGAATATTACATTTGTTATTTTATATAAGACCATTTTGTCTGATTTTTTATGAGATTTTTTATAAAATTTTAGAAATATTTATTATTTTTTTAATTTTTATAATTAATATATTTTTTAATTTTAAAGATTGATCATTATTTATGAAGAAGTAAATACAATTTGATTTCAAATAAAAGTAAATTTAAAAGTTAAAATAATTTTTACAAATTTAATATATTAAAATAATTTTTTTAATATGCATGTTTGAATAATAATATTCGTATAATGGTTTTTTCTAACATGTGCAATGTTGCACAGAATAAAAATTTAAAAGTGAAAATATTTTATTGAAAAATATAACATTTTATATCTTTATCTTTATCTTTATATATATAAAAGTAAGGTTGTGAAAGTGACAAATGAAATCTAAATTAAGGGCACAATAGTAAATTCCTTTAAACAAAACTTCTAAAAATAGAATGTATCTTTGATATTTCAAATGATTAATTCTATGCATCACATTTAATCAACCATAGTAATTATATTAAAGTAAATATCACTATAAAAATAAAAATATATGATAATGACAAATATAAACAATAATTTAAAGCATATCTAATAATTAAAAAAATAATAAGAAATTTAAAACACTCTAAAAAACTTTAAAAACTAATTTATAATTATGTTGATAGTAATTGTAGTAATTATAGTAATTATTTAATTATATTTATTTTTATATAAAAAAATCAATATTATTTAAAGCTCATTTTAATAATTTCGATATAAAAAGGAAAGTTTTATAACATAAATAATAACATAATATGAAATTTAAAGTATAATAACATAATTTCAAAAAGGTAAAACTTTATTGTAAAAAATAAAAATATAATATGAAATTTGAAACATGCTCAAACACTTAAAAATTATTTAAAAGTAAGGTTGTGAAAGTGGCAAATGAAATCTAAAGTAAGGGCACAATAGTAAATTTCTTTAAACAAAACTTCTAAAAATAGAAAGTATCTTTGATATTTTAAATGATTAATTCTATGCATCACATTTAATCAACTATAGTAATTATATTAAAGTAAATATCACTATAAAAATAAAAATATATGATAATGACAAATATAAACAATAATTTAAAGCATATCTAATAATTAAAAAATTAATAAGAAATTTAAAACATTCTCAAAAACTTTAAAAGCTAATTTATAACTATGTTGATAGTAATTATAGTAATTATAGTAATTATTTAATTATATTTATTTTTATATAAAAAAATCAATATTATTTAAAGCTCATTTAATAATTTTGATATAAAAAGGAAAGGTTTATAACATAAGAACATAATATGAAATTTAAAATATAATAACATAATTTCAAAAAGGTAAAACTTTATTGTAAAAAATAAAAATATAATATGAAATTTGAAACATGCTCAAACACTTAAAAATTATTTAATAATTATAATAACAATAATTATCTTAATTATTTAATTATATTTACCTTTATTATATCAAACATCAATATAAAAGCTAATTTTATCAATCAATATTAAAAATAATTTTATAATATAAATTAAAATATAATAAAAAATTTATAACATATTAAAATAATTTAGAAAATCATTTTAAAAAATAAAAAATGTAATACGAAATTTGAAACATGCTCAAACACTTAAAAATGTACATATATAATAATAATAATAATAATAATAATAATAATCCAGTTACGAGTCTCCTCTGTGCATCACACGAGCATAGGACTTGCTAGCAAAGTTTTTAAGTGGTTGATGAAGTGAGCAATGCCTATAACCCATAAAATTTTAGTTCTATTCAATTGTATTGCATGCGGGCATATATAATTTCGCAAGAAAATTATTGATGTTTAAAAAGAAATATTATAGTTCGGTCTATTTGAATTTAAACCTTAAAATAAAATAATGAACGTTAGGTCCGAAAGCAATTCAAAGAATCTTAAAGTTTTATCCTATACAAGAGGCATTCTTGGAGCACTAGAAAGAATACTCTAAAAGGCCATTCATTTTTTTTTACACCATGTATGTACTAGAGGCATTCCATAAGCAATAAAAAAATTCACTAAGGGGTAATTCCATAAGCATTAGAGATAACAAATTATATATTATATTGTATGAATTTTTTATTATAGATCGCATAACAAATCAAATAAAATAAAATCTTTTCAAATAAATAAAAAGATATCAAAGACTTTAAGATATAAGAGTGTGGTAGGAATAAAAGATGTAATTATTTAATTTAACACTATTTGATAAATGAGAATGAGGAATATTAATCGTAAGTGAATGTCTTTGGAGAAAAATTCGTTCAGCATGAAAGGGGGTATGAGAGGGAAAGTTTCAAAAATTGATCAATTTCATGGATATGTACAAAAAATTTAAATATGATCATTTCCATGCATGGAAAAAGAGTTGGTAGAGAGTATGATTAAAAATGGTGGTTAGACATATTTTCAGTTAGATAAATGGGTTTAGGGGAGCAATTATAAGACAAATATTTATCAACTTTAAAAAAGAGTTAGTTATCCCATTAAAAATGTAATCATTCACGTTAATATGTAATTTTTAACTTTCATATATTATGAATTCTATTTATTAAAAAATTATTGTATGCTTTTGTTTGTCAAATAATTATTGTACGTCTAATACGACAAAAATGCCCCGTGTATAGCACGGGTAGACGACTAGTTATTAATATATTAAATGTTGTAATAGTTATAATTTTTAATAAAAAAATTTCCATTTTTAGTTTATTACTATATGTAATATTACATATGTTAAAAAAACTGTTATTATAAATATGATAGATTTATATTCACATTCAGCTCATTCCCTCATCTCATTTAGTTTTATTAACATAATTTTTTAGTTTGAATAATAATATTCGTATAATGGTTTTTCTAACATGTGCAATGTTGGACAAAATAAAAATTTAAAAGTGGAAATGTTTTATTGAAAAATATAATATTTTATATTATTAATATATTAAATGCTGTAATAGTTATAATTTTTAATAAAAAAATTTCCATTTTTAATTTATTACTATATGTAATATTACATATGTTAAAAAAATTGTTATTATAAATATGATAGATTTATATTCACATTCAGCTCATTCCCTCATCTCATTTAGTTTCATTTCATGGTTCAGCTGTCCAAAACTGACTGACCCGTTTATTTCTCCATTATCTTGTAAGTTGTAACCATTCCGCTTCACCCAAAGGCCACCTTGGGAGCCTAGTTGTGAAAATAAACACATTTTACCATGTACTTTACTTCTTTTATCCAATTGTCTTGTGCCACATCATACTATGATACGGCAACTCTTAGTGTGCTCACCCGCATCTGATCATTTCTTAAGACCCGTAAAGACAAAGAGGCAGAAAAAAACTCTTTCCCTTTCATTTCTTCTCTCTCCAACAAACAGTTCTGAAGCTTTGGTTTGGGTTCATGGACTTCGACTCAAACTGAAAGCTCACAAAACCCACTTCAATCTGCAAAACCCATTTCAGGTTTGCTTCTTTTTTCAGCTTTGCATCTCAAAGTTTTAAACTTTTTATCCCAATCTCGGAGCTTGCACCCTAATTTGATTTGATTTTGATTATTTTACCCATTTTGAGAACCCTCTGATCTGATCTTGAGGCACCTCCCCCTTTCTCCTCAGATTTAAGATTTAAAGTTTGCATTTTAATCTCTCTCACTTTCTCCATTTTCTGTTCCTTTTGTCCCTTCAGGGTTTATTTTAGTCTCTATTATTCTCAGTGGGGTGAGAAAGTACTATGATTTATTTCATGCAAAACAATTTGTTTTTTTTTCCTGAATTTCTTTTTTTTTTTTGTTTTAACATTTTGGGTAGGTTTTTTTGTTGGAAATTTTTTGTTTTGATCTGACTCCAGATTTTGTTGCATGTTACAGGAACAGTGTTGACTCCAAAGTTTGTATGTTGCTGCCCTTGTACTGTGACCTTTCGTACTTAATTTATGCTATCTAGCATTCCATTGATTTTTCTGAACATATCAGCCATATTAGTTGTTAGCCTCCTCTTTTGTTATTGTTAGCTGGTCTTGTACACAGTGATTGTTGGATACTAAACTTAGAGGAAGGTTTCCAGTTATAAGAAAGGGTTTGTACTGCTTGAAAATTGTATAAATGGAACATAATTTGGGTCAAGACTCTGTACCTGCACCTGGGTCCTTTGATAAGTCTAGGGTTTTAAATGTTAAGCCATTAAGAACTCTTGTTCCTGTGTTCCCTTCACCATCTAATCCCTCTTCATCTTCAGCTCCACAAGGTGGTGCTCCTTTGTTTGTGTCTCTCCTTCTGGTCCTTTCCCCTCTGGGGTTGCACCTTTTACCCTTTCTTTATCTCACCGGAGTCCCAGAGGCTCTCTGAACAAAATGCACAAACCCCAACTGGTCAACGTGTGTCTGCTACCCCAATATCTTCTGCAGTTCCAATTAATTCATTTAGGACACCAACTGCTGGGGCTGCAAATGGAGATGTGGGTGGTTCATCACGGAGGAATAACCGGAGTCGTGGACAGTTCACAGAGGAAGATGGCTATGTTGAGATGAATGAAGTTGATGCAGAAGATGGAACTGGGGATGGGAGGACCAGACGCAGACAGAAGAGGGCAAAGGGACGGCGCGCTAGCGTTGGCGGTTCTGTTGATGTTGATCCGGATGCATTGGCTAATGAGATTCTCAAATCAATGAACCCCGCAGTTTTTGATGTTCTAAATCAACCTGATGGTAGCAGGGACTCGGTTGCATATACGCTTTTGATATATGAAGTGCTAAAAAGAAAGCTTGGACAAGTTGAAGAGACAACAAAGGAAGCCAGTTCTGGAGCAAAGCGGCCTGATTTGAAGGCAGGTACAATTATGATGAGTAAAGGGGTTCGGACTAACAGCAAGAAACGTATTGGAGTTGTGCCTGGTGTTGAGATTGGGGATATTTTCTTTTTTAGATTTGAATTATGTTTAGTAGGATTACATGCTCCTTCTATGGCTGGAATTGATTACTTGGGTTCCAAAACCAGTCAAGAGGAAGAGCCATTAGCTGTAAGTATTGTCTCATCTGGAGGGTATGAAGATAATGTGGAGGATGGGGCTGTGCTGATTTACAGTGGTCAAGGTGGGTCTAGTCGTGAAAAGGGAGCAAGTGATCAAAAGCTTGAAAGGGGTAATCTTGCATTGGAAAAGAGCCTGCATAGAGGTAATGAAGTGAGAGTAATTAGGGGTATGAGGGATGTAGCACATCCAACTGGGAAGGTATATGTCTATGATGGTCTTTACAAGATTCAGGATTCGTGGGTGGAGAAAGCAAAATCTGGCTTCAATGTATTTAAGTATAAACTAGTCAGGTTGCCTGGGCAGCCTGAAGCATATATGGTATGGAAATCCATTCAACAATGGACTGAGAAGTCTGTTTCAAGATCGGGGGTTATACTTCCTGATCTTACATCTGGGGCTGAAAATTTACCTGTTTGTCTTGTAAATGATGTTGATAATGAGAAGGGCCCTGCATATTTCACTTACTCCCCTACTCTCAAGAATTTGAAGCCAATAGCTCCTGTGGAATCTTCTGCTGGATGTTCTTGTGTTGGCGGATGCCAGATTGGCAATTTTAACTGTACTTGCATCCAAAAGAATGGAGGTTATCTCCCATATTCTGCAACTGCAGTACTTGCGGATCTAAAGTCTGTGGTATATGAGTGTGGTCCTTCTTGTCAGTGCCCTCCTAATTGCCGAAATCGGGTTTCCCAAGGTGGCTTGAAACTTCGTTTGGAGGTGTTTAGGACAAAGGATAAAGGTTGGGGTCTAAGATCATGGGATCCTATTCGTGCTGGAGCTTTCATATGTGAGTATGCAGGGGAAGTCATAGATAATGCTAGAGTAGAGGAGCTTGGCGGTGAAAATGAAGATGACTACATTTTTGACTCTACTCGCATATATCAGCAACTGGAAATTTTTCCTGGTGACACTGAAGCACCAAAGATCCCATTCCCCCTTTATATAACAGCAAAAAATGAAGGCAATGTTGCTCGGTTTATGAATCACAGCTGCTCTCCAAATGTATTATGGCGTCCAGTCTTACGCGAAAACAAGAATGAATCAGATCTCCACATTGCTTTCTATGCAATTAGACATATCCCTCCTATGGTAGAGTTAACCTATGATTATGGAATTGTTCTTCCTCTCAAAGTAGGTCAGAAGAAGAAGAAATGCTTGTGTGGATCTGTGAGATGCAGGGGTTACTTTTGTTAATTTTTCTGATGAGTTTTGGAGGAGATGGACCCTGAATGATAACTTAAGGTAAGGTTAGTTTCCTTTTTTTCCAAATAATTTTCATATATAATAAACTATTCTTCATCTTTCTCTATCCCTCTCTTTATCTGTCTCATACTTTTCATGATCAATGATTAAACTTTGGTGTTTGTGATTTAATAAGTTACGGCATTAGGAAGTTTATAACCTTCGTTCGTTAATTTATAGGCCTGTTCTGTCACTGCTTGTTGTCATATATGAACTTACAAGGTGGTTCCCATTATAATATTGAAACTTAATGCCACGTATTTAGTCAATTTATGTAATTATAAGACAATGTGTGGTTAATTTTGGAAATCTTTTGGTGTCACAAGAAAGATTATATTTGTGAATCTTTTGCTTTTTTTTAATATATATATTAGTGACCATTTTTAGCATGGCCAGCTTTTGTACAGAAGCAAAATAGTTATATTGCTATACCCTCCTTTACTATCATTGAAATACTTTTTCCCCTTTATTATTGATTTTACTAAAAAGTACTATAGAAGTTTTCTTCCCTTGCAAATACTTACAGAGAACTAACATAAAGGCCATAGTAAATTAGTATTGATATACTTTCAAAGGATTATTCTAGTAGAAAATACAAATAGTATACTTTCACTTAAGTTCACTAGAGCCTAGAGCAATTTAATACTTTCACGTAAGTTCAGTATTATTGACCTACTACCACTCATGGCAATTTGAAATCAACAATCTGGAATGGGAACATTGAATTTGTAGCTAATAAACAGAAATTTATGTTTTCCTAATCCTAACTAGTGTCAGAAAGACAATTTCTTCCTTAAAAGATATAATTTGCTTGCTGTATAACTCAATAAATGAATATTTAAACATAGCTCGAAAGAATCATAATTTTGTGACTTTAGTTGAGGACAAATGTTATTATTGAAATAGGAAAAGTTTAGCAAGTCTTGTCCCACTTGATAGGGTAGGGAATTTATGGAACTTCAGGTGTTTGAATGAAAAGATGTTAGATTTTACTGATTGTCAGTTTGAGAATATGAAATTGTGTTTATATGAAGTGTAAATGTAGGGTTATAGTATTTACAATTTTTATTGAGTTAATACATGGTTTTCAAAATATGGGAAAGCTGTGGTAGGAGTTTGGGTATTAGGACTGTAATTGAAGTATGGGGATATGGGAGAATTGTGGATATTATGACTTTATAAACCATGTTAAGTCTTACATTTATATGTAAACATCTATACTGAAATCATGGATTGTTTTTACAAAAGCTTGAGCTCTTTAGTGAAGACACATGGATGCTTTTATATATAACATCTATACCCGAAATCCTGTGATTGACCAAACCTTGGTAATGATGTGTCAATTATTAGTTAATGACATGTATCAATTCTTTAAAGTACTAATAATATGTCTTATTTTTTTCAAAACTGAAAACAGGCCGTCGATCCTTAACTAATTGATACACATTGTTAACCAATAATTATAGAGTAGGATTTCTGCCTTTGTGGTGTAGAAATAATGGAACTGCTGAGATGATTCTGATTTCACATAATTGGCTCATAAAGTCTCAACAGAGAAAAATCTCATTTGTGTAATTTCTTGTTGTTTCTCGGCTAGCTATGGAAGACAGCAGGATGGAATTATTTAGAAAGATGTTAGCAGACCAACTTTTCCTTTTGGCAATTGTAGTGAATTGGCAGCAGAAGAAGGATCAGGTTTTCTACTTAATGTGGGTAGGTTATAAGAGTTAACTGTAAGACAGATCTTCTGTAATTTGTTTCATTTTGAGCGGTTAGCTTGATGTTTTTTTTCTCTCTTGGGAAGGATTTTGAGGGGGGCTATAAAGTGTTATAGTCCATTTGGTAAGTATGAACTTGACATGTAGAATTGAATATGTAGTTTGTTGCCATTTCCAAAAATTATCCTGATCTATTTTTGCATATGCTGGATGATCTGGTTCCCTAAATAATCATTATTCTAAACGTTTAAAGCATAGCTCTTGTTGGATGGTTATGATAATTGCTGAGTCACCCCAAATAAGCATGACGTAAAAGATTGGTGGGTTGGTAACTATATAGTAATAGCATATAGTATTTGCAATTTACTGTCATGAGATCAAAAGAAAATTTTTGAAGTTACCTTTCATATGGGTTATTCACAAAAGATTATAGATAAAGGTTTGGCCTTGATAAAGGGTATGAATTATTTCTATATTTTGCATGGCCGGTAATACTAGCAATTGGGGAAAATTTGCGCTCAAAAGCTAAATAAATATAATTTGATGCTGTGCCTGTCGATCCTTGCCTACTTGATGGGGCTATTTTTGTGATCGAATTCGATTCCTGTTTCCTGATGGGGAAGATGATGAAGCAACCAGTGGAATACTGTCGATACATATGCACAATGTGATATTGGGCTATTTTTGTGATCGAATTCCAGGCTATTGCCATGTCATGCTCCTGTTTACATATGCGCAATGTGATATTTATCTATCATCACATGCCACTCTAGATAGATGAACTAGTTTACCGCCGAACACGTGGATAGATGAATTAGTTTGCTACCCAGCACTTAGATTAGTTGGTAAAGGGTTATTTCTTATTCAAGTATACAATTGATTAAAAATTCATTAGATGAAATATTAACTTCATAATTTATAATACATGTACATATTAATCATAATTTCTGTTGATTTTTTTTTTTTTGAATTTTCAATTAACAGTTATAATGTCGAATTTTACTCTCCAAAGTGTATACTTGAGAGAAATAAAATCTCCATATACAACCCATTGTTGAAAGTAATGTTATGATATATTTTTGGGGAATATTAGCGGTGTCAGATAAACTTTATAAGATTTAGTTCACTAACTTGAGAGAAATCAAATCCTCAGTTACAATCCATTCGAATTTGGATTCTCTGCAGTCGACTTTACTGCATTCAGTGAATCTGGACCGTCCGATCTCCATCGGACGGTCCAAATTCGCTGAATGCGTGAATGCAGGGGAAAACCGACTGCAGGGAATCCGGGTCCCAATCCATTCTGAAAGTAATGATATGATATATTTTGGGGAATATTAGCAGTGTCATGTAAACTTTATAACATCTAATCCGCTCAACAGAAATTTCTCAAATATGCCCTCCTAATTATGAACATGAATAAATGTCATAATTAATGGGAAATAAATTAAAATATTGATGACAAGGAATCTCCTAGTGAATGAAGATTTCTTTTAAAATATCAATAACACATTTTTCTATAACGAAATTTCTTAAAGTTTAATTAATATGCACTGACAGTGTAAAAGAGTTCTACATTGGCGTTTAATCATGAATCTTCATTTATATGACCTTTAAAATATTAATTAGTAAAATCAACAAACTTATCATAAATCAAGGGTTGTGAGTTGTGACTAACGGTCAGTGTAAAACTTTTTACACTGTCATTGCACAATCCTTTTTATCAATTTCTTATGTGTCTTATTATTAGATAATAAATTTGAGTTCAAATTATTATTTTTTTGGTTACAAAGGAAAACAAGAAAAATAGAGACAATTAAGAAGACAAAGAAAAACTATCTGAAGCAATAATTTCAGCCCATTCTACTAAAGAGGCCTCCCAAAAGGAAATCCCAAGAGTCCTATTATTCTTGAATTCTGCCAAATGGTCTGCCACCATGTTGGCATCACGGAGAGTGTGGACGAGTTGCACCTCCCAATTCCTATATTAAGAAACTCTCTGACTTCAGCCAACACAAACCCAATAGAGTGGTCATTTGAATAAAGAACATTGTGCAGTAGGTGGATTGCTTCGAGGGAGTTTGTGGCACAAATAAAATTGCGATGATCATTATGCCAAGGTTCATGACACCCTGAAAAACCCCAAAGCCAAGTACCATTAGCATCCCTCATAACAAAGAGTTATATAATATAATATTTATAAAAATAATTGAGTGATTTCCATTTGTCTCTTTAATCTCAGCTTATGTTTAAAGAGTTATATAATATAATAAGGGAAAAATATGTTTTTCGTCGCTATAGTTTTGGTCAACTTTGGTTTTTATCCCTATTCTTTAAATCCTTTGTTTTTTGTCCCTCAACTTTCTAAACCCCCAAATCATGGTCCCTGACCATTAGTGAGATATGTTAACCTGATAAGTTGGGTAACAAAAGTTACATGTTAGCCTCAATAGTGGACCCCAAATAGCCGACTCATCTAATTAATCTTTTTTATTAATTTTTAATTATTAAAATAAGCATAATAATGAATTTAGGTTTTGTATTGGGTAAAATTGTTCAGATGAAAACCCTAATTTCACAATTAGGATTATTTTAATAATTAAAATTTAATAAAAAAATTTAATTAGATGATCAGTCAGTTATTTACGACTCACTATTGAGGCTGACATGTAACTTTTGTTAGTTAACTCATAAGGTTAGCAGATCTCACTGACAAACAGGGATCACGATTGGAGGGTTTAGAAAGTTTAGGGACGAAAACTAAAGTTGACCGAAATTATAGGGATGAAAAACATATTTTTCCCATATAATATTTATAAAAATAATTGAGTGATTTCCATTTGTCTCTTTAATCTCAGCTTATGTTTAATGGGATCTTGGATTCCAGTCCAGTACACAGCCCTCCAAGACCCAAGCCTTTTTAGCGTAGTGGCCTTATAGACATCTTTTTTTCTTGTGTTCGAGCTCTTCTTCTTCCAAGATTTTTAACAGTACTATGGTTCAAGTATCTTTCATTTACCTGGATTTCGATCTTTGTTTTTGTGAATTAGAAACTTTAATTTATGTTTTCATGACTTTTGTGTTAGACATCTTCTTACCTTGACACGCTGAGTTGTAGAGGTGTAAATTTGGGTTGAGCTTGGTGAGCCAATCCGGCCCAACCCGACTCACGGTGGGTAGGGTTGGTAAAATATAGGCTCACATTTTCGCGGGTCAAAAGAGGGTCAACCCACTTTACTTATTTTTTATATATTTTTAAGTCATTTTTATAATTTTTTATATTTTTTTTTTCTATTTTTTGACCTTTTTTTATTATTATTTTATTATTTTATAATTTTTTAAGTTAGGTGAGCCAACCCACTCAACCCACCAACCCACGGTGGGTCGAGCCGAGTTGGTATTTTTTCAGCTCACCAGAAAAGTGAGCCAACCCGGCTCGGCTAACTTTTAGCCTAAGCCGCGGTGAGCCAACCCACACGAGCTGGGTTGGCTCACTTTTACAGCTCTACTGAGTTGTGACTTTTGGCATTGTTGTATCAAGCTTTTAGATTTTCATACAGGAAGCAGTTTGAGATTGTATTAATCATGATGACCTTGTGTTTTGATACATTTTATCCTTGTATGTGAAGCTTAGTGTTCTAACACCAATTATATCTCATACTTCTCTCTTTTTCGTCCTTTATCAACTCTTTATTATATTATAAAATTAAGGTCTCGTCTTGGAATGTGAGACACTAATTCACCCTGCTTTCCCTCATCAATGACTTTTAATCCTCTCTCTTCTTACATTTCATGATGAACTCTACACACAACTTGTGAGAGTATGATTCTCCCCCATAATCCTTAATGCTAACGTTCTCTCTCTTTTTATTTAGATTTTTAAATGTTAATCTTTAATTTCAGACTTTATTAAGATTCAAAATCCTATCCTATTATTTTATATTTTAATCTTTATTTTTAACATAAATATTTATTCTTATTATTATGATTTTAATTAATTTAATTAGAACTTATTATCAAATGATAATATAAATTAAATTTCAATAAGAAAATATAACTTACTATTATAATCTAAAAATAAATAATTATTCTAATTTTATTTTTTTTAATTCTAAAAATATCAATTAATTATAAATTCAATTTTTATTACATAAAAATATACATTTATCTACGTATTACACAAATTAATATATTAATTATAAAAGATTGTTGTATAATTTAAAGAGTTTAATAGATATATACTATAGATATAAAAAGTTTTATACAAACAAACATCCAATTATGTGTTGCCACATCATTTATTGAGTTTAATAACATGTGAGGTGTTATGTTCTTGAAATGATATGACAACACATTAGTGGATATATGTGCAAAGCTTTACACTGACAATATATGAGTGCGTTTGACAACGCCAATAAACTAGCTACTAGCTTATTTGACTAGCTTATAAGCTAGTTTGACCAACAAAAAAGTGTTTGGTAAAGTTTCTCAAAGTAGCTTATTTTATGAGTTTTTAGTTTATAAACTACAAGCTACTTCACCTAGTTTCTAGCTTGTAGCTTATTTAATTTTCTTCTATCATGATCCCTTATATTTTAATACATTTCCCTTATTATCCTTAATTTCTTTTTACCTATTATTATCTATTTTCAATTTTAGTGACAAAATCCATTCTATTTTTCTACCTAATATTACCTATATAATACTCTCTCTGGTCCTTTTTATAAGACACACTTAACCGAATTACATATACAAATAAAAGTGGGTAAAATTAGTTAATTTTATTGGAGTTTTAAAAAATAATTCAACTTTCTAGTTTTACCCTTATTTAATATTATTGACTAACTCCACTACCATTTGATAGTTGAAAAAACATTAAAGTTAACAAGGGTAAATAAGGAAAATGGTAATAAATACTGCTTTAAAATTGTAAAGTGTCTTATAAAAAGGATTGCAAAAACTTGTAAGAAGTGCCTTATAAAAAGGACCGGAGGGAATGAGTAATTTAAAAAATTAAGAATTAATTAAATTATTATTTTCTTTTCACTATTTTATGAAATTGTTTTTATATTATACTATTTATTTTATTAATTTCACTATTTATTTTAATTTTTAATTAAATATTTTATCACTAAAAGGTTTAATAAGAATTTATTTTTTTTAAAAAAATCTAAAATTATAATTACATAATAATATATTTTTGTCTAGAAAACATAAATAGAATTTATATAATAAAACTTATGTAATTATGTTCTTTTATGCCATTTTACATTTACCAACTAGTTTATCAGCTAATTTTACCAAACACTTCTAATTCAATAAACTAGTTTATCAGCTAGCAGCTAACTTATTAACTAGAAGCTAGTTTATCAACTATTCTTGCCAAACACACCATATATGTGTGTGGGTATCAATTAAATTCTAATTTAAAGGCCGACCCAAGGGTAAGGCTGCTCAAACCCTTGCTTTAGGCACCCAAGTGTTAGTAACATCCTTTATACAAAAAATAAAAAATATTATTATAATTAGGCCTAGTTCATTGGTTTATAAATTGATTTTACTCCTCAATGGTTGATGGTTCAATCCTTGCTTAATGAATTTTAACTTTTAAAGCCTCTTTCTTTCACTTCATGTATTTAAAAAGACACTAAAATAAAAATATGAATGATTTTTCTCAAACAATAATGCTATTTTAACAAATCCTGATGCAATTATATTCTATTCTAGACAAAAAGAAAACAACAATGCTAGTATTTGGTTTAAGATTAATTAAAAATCAGACATTGCTCGTTAGTAAAAAAAGAAAAAATGAATATTTGATATCGTTAATTCGGCGATGATACACGGGAGATAAGCTGTCTGAAACATAACTGCAATGAAAGTGGAACGCCATTGCCAAGTCATTTCTACTTACTCTCTCAAAATACAATTCTTTCTAAAATAGTTGTACCCGCGAAAAAGGCGGTGGAATTTGAGAAATCGTTAGAGCAGTGCTGGTTTCATGGAGAGGAGGAAGAGAGAGAGAGAGATCGAGCGAGAAAGAGGTCAGGGGTTGGGGAAAATGAGATTGTAAGAAAGAAAGGAAAAGTGAGAAGGGAAATTCGATTCCCTTCTTCTTGTTCTACCACGCCCAATTGATCTTATCTCGCCCCCCCAAAGGGTGAGGGAAGGAAGAAAAAACACACACAAATCAACACAAAACTGGGTTTTTGTTTTTGCTAACTAAATGAGATAGATAGATAGATATTATTTATTTCATTGCAGCAAGAACTCACTCTTAGTACGCCATTATGAGCACCAACACCTTCCACCGTCATAATAACCTGGCCTCTCCCTCCCCCTCCGTCGCCGTCTCAGTCGAACCTTCTTCAAATGTCAAAACCAGACGGCTCTACCAAGTTTGGAAAGGAAACAATGTACACTTTTTTTTCCTTTAAATGTTATATACCCTTTTCATTATTGGTGTCATATTTTGTTTTTCTTTGATCAAAATCAAAACTTTGGCTATGTTGATGATTTTCTTCCCATGTCATCACAGAAGACAGAACAACATGGTTAAATGAGAATGGCATGATTGGTCTTATAAATATGTTTGCAGGGAATAAACCAAAAGGGGTGGCAAAAAATGGAAAAAAGAAAGCATTTTTGGTGTTTTTGAGGATATTGAATGGCATAGGCATAATGGGGTATATGATGCTCTAGGGGGGGAAAATGAAAACTTTGCATGCTAGAAATGAAGATGTATGGTATTTATTATATGTTCTGAGTGAATATAGAAATATTTGTGCCCTTATTATTATTATTTTATTTATAATTTGAAAATGAAGATGAAAACTTGGTAGTTCTAATTGTATGGCATGCTGAAAAGTTTGGTTTACATGGGATGATGAGGGGGACCTTGGTAGTTCTAATTGGCCAAAGCAAATAAGAAAGTAGACTTTTAGAACCGATGCCTATAACTTTATACTTTAGAGGAAATTGAAATGTTAATGTTACATTTAGAAGAATAAAACCAGATGCCAACATGTGATGTTAGAAATGAAGATGAAGTTGAAGTTGAAGTTGGTTCATCAAGGTGACATTCTTATTTTTAAGAAGGATTTTTATTCAAATGTTTTTTGCTTGATCTATATAGCTGACCCCAACTAGTAGGGAAAGTTTTGTTGATAATTATTTAATGGTTATAAGAATATTCCCAACATTTAGTGGAAAATAAGAAAAAGTTTGATTGTGATAGGTATTAGGGGTAGAATAGGCTTGGCAATCCTCTTTTCTTAAACACTGGAGCAGAGGTGCATCATGTTTGTGGAATGCACAGTAGAGCGCAACTTGATTCTGTTTTCTTTAGAATTTTATGTGTTCTTAAAAAAATAGTCTATGTAGAATTTCCATTTCACATTTTCTCACCCATAATTAACCATTTAAAAGGCTGACAGGATTGCTTGCCTGGAATTGCTTAGTTTTAAGTGGATAGTGTGATGCACAGTGATGAAGGGTTAGTTAGGGTACACAAGGTATATACATGACTTTTCATTCATTTGGATTGTGGAATATTACAAAGATTCCTTTTTGTGGCTGTTGATTGGTTGAATCTATTCTCTGACCAAATTGTTACTTGGGGCCTAAGAAAATGGAATTACAAAGCAAGAGAAAAGAAAGATAGACAGAAAGTTGATGTCAAAGAGCTATCTGCCTCTTCTAGTCATCACATTAATAATCTTGGTCTGTTTTCCTTCTTTATCAGGAATAAAACTGATTGATGCACTTACCCCTTTACCAGTCTTCCACAACAAAGCAATAAAACCCTTTAAAAATATAATCTTCTTTTTGTGTTCTGCTTCAGTTTTTGGATATCAAACATTGTAACTTGTAAAGTTAAAAATGAACTGCCATTTTGATAATGGGATGGCAACTCAACTGTGATTGGTAAATACTTGAATTATTTATTTAGGATCCATTATAGGGCCTTATACTTATGAGGTTATTTAAACCATCATGTAAACTGATTTCTGATAAAGCTTTTCTTTTCATGTCAGAAATTTCTATGTGGTGGAAGATTAGTCTTTGGTCAAGATGCATCATCTCTTTTTTTAACATCATTCCTGATTGGAGGTCCTGCAATAACATTCTGCATAAGAATGCTAGTAAGAATGAAAGAGGAAGAATCTCTCTTTAGCCAACTCGTACTGATTGGAGGAGCGGTTCTCACAGTTTTGGTTGGTAAAGTTATAATGTTTCCTTTTTAATAATGAGTATTTGACCTGCTCATGATATTTTAAGCATAAGGTTTCACTGGTTGATGCAGGATTTTATGTTTCTCTTCATGACATCTGGTAGAGATCCAGGAATTATCCCCAGGAATTCACAACCACCTGAATCAGATGAATCATTTGACATAAATACACCATCTATGGAGTGGATAAACAATAAAACCCCTAATCTGAAATTACCAAGAGTGAAGGATGTGATGGTTAATGGCCATACAGTGAAGGTGAAATTCTGTGATACTTGTTTGCTGTATCGTCCACCACGTGCTTCCCATTGCTCTATCTGTAATAACTGTGTGCAGAAGTTTGATCATCATTGCCCTTGGGTTGGTCAGTGTATTGGATCAGTAAGTTGTCTAAACTATCTTCAATCTATCAATCAAACTTTTTCTACATAATAAAGATCTAAAGACATTTTAGTTTGCAAAAAAAAAAAAAACCCAGCTGTTCATACTACACTATTTCTTTTGGAAAGAGAAACAGCGTTTGGTATGGACAGATTGTTGAGTAGTTCTTTCCATCGATTTCTGTTTCCCTCCTCTATGTTTTCAGAGTCCACTTAACCCTGTCTTTCCCCACCCGTCTTCAGCAGAATCTAACACTGTTCCTCCTCTTCGTATTTTTTCAGCGTAACTATCCATTCTTCATAATGTTCATATCGTCATCAACCTTGTTGTGTATATATGTGTTTGCGTTTTCATGGGTTAACCTTGTTCGGCAAAAGGGTAACTTGTGGTCAACCATGTCACACGACATCCTATCAGTTACTCTCATTGTTTATTGCTTCATAGCCGTTTGGTTTGTGGGTGGACTGACAGTGTTCCATCTTTATTTGATTTCCACCAACCAGGTATTTTCTTTCTCGTTTTGATACTCTATATTATTTTCTTCTATAAGCTATGGTTGGGAATACATAATTGCAATATTTATGCGTTTGTTTCTTTCTTTATGCAGGTATTTTTTTTTTTTGTTATCATTGTTAGGAAAGTTTAGGATTGGTCATTAGTTATAAATAGTAATTTGGTAGGCAAATTAGTATCTTATACTATGGGCACTGTTTTCTTTTAACTCTATTTGCTGTTATATCCTCCTATATGGTGGGAGGGAGCTTTCTAAGTTTCCCCAAAATGGCAACAAATCCTTGAATATGTTCTTGTTTCCTTGGAAAGGACTATGAGGATGTAAAGATGAACCTAGAGATGAACCTTTTATATGATAATTTCTTATTGTATTCATTTACCGAGGTTAGGGTCCATTTTTAGTGCTCAGTGTGCATGTGCCTTTAAATTTTACCTCTATGTTTTTGTTTTACTGTGTAAAGTACCAGATGATGTATCAGAATTATACTGACCTTTTTTTGGCTTTTTTCTTTTCTTATAGACAACCTATGAGAATTTCCGGTACCGCTATGATAAGAAGGAAAACCCATATACAAAGGGAATATTGGCAAACTTTAAAGAGCTTTCCTGTTCTAAGATTCCAAGTCCATTGGTCAATTTCAGAACATGGGTTACAGAAGAGGATGATGGTCAAGATGAATCCTATACTTCAGATCTTGAAAAAGGTTTTATGAGCTCAAAACACAAATTTGACATGGACATGGGAACAATGTATGGCAAGGATGGTATGCGAGTTCCTAGTATTTTAAAGGATTGGATTACAATGGCATTGATGATCATCTGAAGAAGAAGGCAGGAGAAAAAGAGGGTGCATATGATATCTTTGTTCCTGCTGATCAAGATCTAAAATATTCCCAATGGAAACCCAAAGTCAATTCTCATGATGAGAAGCAGTAGCTCCTTCAGATCTCATTGCTGGATCTTTAGAGACAAAGGTACCATTTTGAAGTTTGCTTTGGTCTCTATGTACATAGAAAAGTACTCATGGACTTCTAAATAATCAATGATCAAGCACTTGTTAAATCATTTACAAATCTACCTCATTCTTTGATTTTTGAATTACAAGAAAGGGAAACAAATGAAGCTTGAGAACTTGTAAGATTCTAATAGTAATGCCTTGCCTACAATGTCTCAACTGTTTTTGGTGCAGATCCATTTGGGCATATCCTGAAAGGGAATATTTGTAGGCAGTGGATTTAAAAGGTTGGAATGCTGTTTTGCTAATGAATGGGGTGGCATGAAAAGGGTAGTGACTTGATTTATAATGGAAGTTGTAAAAAGGAAACAAATGATATATCTCAATGGAAAACTCAGGTGCTCTCATTACTCAAAATGGAGAAAAGGTTGACAAGTTACAAAAATTGCACATGTTCAAATATCAGTGCAGGACATACAAAATGAATGAAGGAGATAAATTAATGTATGATGGACAATGCCTCTTCTTTCTTCCATTTCTTATCTTCAGTCTGGATTGTAGATCTTGTACGGTCTGCAATTCAAACTGCACTGTTATTTTAGGTAAAATGCCTTATATTGCATGCTTTCTCCTTCAATATTTGTGATAAACGCCTTATTAGAAGAAACTAAGGTTTTAGTCCCCCACCCAAGGACCATGCTTCTCTCTCATTTCCCTCTGAGAGTCATTTACACTGACAAGTAACAAACAAACTCTGAAGGAGGGTTATACCAGGGGTTTTGGAGTTGTTTATTTCCTTTATCTTGTTTATGGTTGAACATGCAGGGCATGGTCATATACAAGTGCATTTGAGCTCAGGCTCCCTTCTTTTGGACTTTGTTTAGAACCAATGCATTTTCAAATATATATCTCTATAAGCTACTATGGACAGAAGCTTGAGATAATTTAATAACTAATAGATAAAATTTACATTGAGAAGGTAGTGAATTTCAAATCTAAAATACAAAACAATGACAAACTAATCAGTCTCAATTCTAGATCATGGGAAACTCATCACCTTATTAGCACTTGATTGGTTTAGATTCTTAATAGTGCAAGCTCAAGTTCATAAAATTGATTTTAAATTATTTTTTTTGTTTAAGGTGTTTCATAAAACGTGTATTATTCATTTTCAATTCTAAAATTAATTCTACTCAATTGTTGAACGGATACTTACTGTTACTAGATATATGGTCACGGTCACCTGTTAAATTTTTCAAATGTGATTGGTCAATACTATTTCACTGTAATATTTACTAACATGAAGTGATGTGAGTAATGATGGACTCTCACTTTCCCAAATAGTAGAAATCAATCAAATCATATTGCTTACAAGTGATAAGTCCTTATTAATATATATCATGCATCAACTATCCAATTTTAAAATACTAATAACTTGATTATTTTCTTTCAAAGTGAAAATCATGTTTGATTCTAGCTTACCGGTATATATAAGATCAGCTATATAAACATACACAACTTAAATTTCACCTCTCTTCTCCTTCTTCAAAATTAAAGTGTGCTCATGAGGACATTTTAGACAACCATTAGTTATAAGATGAAACTCCAACTCACTTTACTAGTATCTTGCAACCTGCTTAAGGCCATACAATTTGTATACTTGATGTTCACGTCCTTAACATACATAACCCGATGGTTACTCTAGATAGACATCTTCATTGATTGCTCCATGCAAGAAGGCTGATTTAATATCAAGCTGATAAATACTCCATCTCTTTGCAGCTATCAATGTAAACAGTCATGACTGTTTCAAGACGAGCTACCAGTGCAAAAAATCTCTTTGTAATCTATGCCTTCCTCTTGATGTAGTCTTTTGCTACAAGTCTAGCCTTGAATTTATCAATCTCCCATGTTTCCTTCAATTTATTCTTGAAAATCCACTTGTCGCCTGTGACTTTGCAATTTTGTGGTGGATCAACCAGCTGTCATGTATCATTTCTTTGAATAGCTTGAATTTTAGCATTCATTGCATCCCTCTTGTGCTGACTTTTTTATGCTTGATTATATGTTACTGGATCTGCACCTGCAAATATGGCAAAATTCATGGCATTTTCCTCAGTTAAAGCATCACATGTGACATAATCTCTCATCCATGTTGGTGGTCTTCTAGCCATCCCTTGAGACCTATATGTGTCGAACATTCATCACTTGTATCATGTTATTTATCTTATAAAAGCAATTCAATTTTATTATATCTTAAAAAAGAGTATAAAAAAGTTCTTAGAATAGTAAGTTTAAACTTCATGGGATATCAAGTATACGACTTGGCCGTGAGAACTTATGAATAGTTATTCTTAAAACGATCCTGCTAACGAGTGCCCCCGGGGCACTGGTTAAGAATGCATATATGTAAGGTTTTTTATTGGAAATCACAACATTAATTGCATCTATAACATTTCCTTCTTAAAATAGTCTTTAGTCAAGCATCCTTTTAGGACAATTTTATACATTAAGACAATATGTGAGTTAATTGTTGATCACATCTCATGGATCATGAATATGAAATATCAAGTTCTCATATAAGTACATATTAAGAATAATGATGTAGTGGACTAACCCACCATGAGCACGTTGCATGGATTATTACATAAGTGTTATGAATAATTCTTGTATTGATAATATTATATGAAGTCATTTGACTTGAAATCACTACGTTTTCACATGAGAAATGATATGTTTTAATACCATCAAGCATCACCTGAAACTGGGTGATTATAAAATTGGTCGTTGAGCGTACAATAAATAATATGGTGGAATGTGGGTGACCTAGATGTAATTTGTCCCTCCTATGTAACAAGAGCGATATCTGTGGGCCTTTTGATAAAGTTAGTGCTTAGAAGGGTAAACATGATATGTTTAATTTTGCAAAGTCTACATATGTATTAATTGATCTGTACAAAGATGTCACATTGCATGTTTTGTGTTCAATTAGATATCTAGACAAAGGGATAACTCATAATGGCATGACAATCAAACTCGAGCCTGCAGATACCGCCCCGCCCCGACTTTGACGAGGAAAACCTGCTTTGACCGTTTTTTAGGAAAACCCGACCCCAACCCGTCTATAACGAGGGCAGGTTTTTTGGTGTAAGAACCTGCCCCGATATAATGATTAAATAATTTTAATTATACTAATAGTTGAATAATAAAGGTAAACTAATATATTTTCCTTAAAATATAATATGGTTCTTATGTTTATTATTTTTTAGAATTCTCAATTTCTATATTTACATATTATTTAAATTAGAATATATTAGATATATATGATTTATTTAAAAAATGTATTTAAATTATTAGAAATAAATAAAAAAAGAGAATGTGAGATCCCCGTGGGTTTCCACACGGGGATGGGGTTGAGTTTCATAATCTCAAATCCGCTCTCTTTAAACCCGAACCTGCCCCGACTTTTACGGGGGCAGGGAAGGGGAGAGTAAAACCCGCCTCCTACCCACCCCGTTGTCATACTTAATTCATATAGAAATAATATTATCAAAAAATAGAATATGTCAAATCACTAATATTCTTGATGTTTGGGCATTTATGATGTAATGCTAGATGCCACTCACTATTTATGATATTCAATATAAAAGGTTTTATTTAATATTATAATAAAAAATTAAGAGAAACTATTGAGTCATACACATATAACAAGCCCACTTCAGAATGTTTGAAATTCTAATTGGACTAGAATAAGGACAAAATGGGTTAGGCTCATAAGAGAATGAAAAGAAGTGATGGTTAAACCTAGTCATCACTTTATAAATATTGCATAAGATGTGCAACCCTAATATATGAGTAGTCGCCTTCTTCCTCCCTAATCACTACTAGCATAGTAAAGATAGTTTCTTGGTGAGCAAACATGAGACATTTGACTTATTGGCGTGGATACCTTTAGAGACACGACTATAACTGCCTCGTTTGTAATTTGAAAAGGTACATCTAATCTTGTTTTTATTTTATTTTTGGTCTTAATTCATGTTTTCACATTAACACAGAAAAGGAATCCAATTATTTCATTGCACCTTGTCCGTAATTGATTCCCTTTAATAATAGAGATATTGATGTGTCACATTAATTTTCACATGGCTTGTTGAGTTGGCTCTGTCTCAGTGTAATAAATCTTTAGAGACTAAACTGAAGTAATATTAATGAAGCACCATCCTCTTCCTCTCAAATTAGGTATTAGAGCCTCAATCGGTATCGACATCTTCATTGTCACTGGCATTGTCGCATGCAACGCCAAACTAGGTGTAACAATAAGTTTTTTTACCTGCAGGAGCATCCCTGCATTACAAATGCACTATGTTATGTTTAGCCAACTTCTTGATTTTCTGCTATTGTTGGAGGAGCATATCTAAAAATCTTGTCTGGTTTTTATCCAATCAATGCTTGACTATCATATTGGGGTAGCTAGCATAATAAGTGCCCTAGCAAATTATGTAATAAATATTCTAGCCCCCTTCCATCTTTTCAAAGATTAATTCCCAAAATGGATTGAGCATGGTGAAAACATTGGAGATGTGTTAAGTGGCTCAAAGATTCACAAGAAAAAAGGTTGAATTGTCACTTTTGAAAATTTTTGTTCTAACCTACAACTCTTTTAGGAAACTTGTTGATCTTTGCTCAAGGAATATCTTGACTATCAAAAGTTAATTATAGAAGATAGTGGTTATTGTAATATGTTACAACTAAATTTATTTTCTTAAAGGCAAGCAATATCATAGGGATTAATACCACAAATGTTTATCCTTTTAAACAGTACATTTAATGCATATACAACTTGAATAAGTATGTGTTGGGCCCTTTCAGTAAGGAATTTGAAGCCTCAAGAAGTCTTGGTTGACAATGTGGACTTCAAACAATCAATAAGAGTAGGGAGCACCTATGAGTTCGAAGGAGTGATCATCTCGAAACATTAAGCAAAGCTCGAAGCAGCAATCAGAGCTCGAAGCCATCGGTTCGAAGAGATCTTAATAAAGCCAAGTTTGATGATAATTATCCCTCATCACTTATACACGTCAGGAGGCAGTTTTGGTGGTTATCAACCTCACTTGCAGAACATGGGAAGAAACCTGAGAGAGGGAGTCCACATGCAGTTATCAGCAGTTGATTGAAGCAATTTCCCCAAGAAGCCTATAAATAGGATGACAACGAAGTGGCTAAGGTCCGCAAACAAAAGACTCAAGCACCATGAAGCTAGTGCATCAATCCTGAGATCAAGGCACCAAGTTGCAACGAGCAAGTAGGGATTGCATACCACCATTTAAATTCATATACCTTTAATGCACTTTGTTTCTTTCTTCGTTTTATGCAACTAGTGTGTAATGTATTTTTTGCTCATGATTATTCTGAGCGTTTAATCATATGCTTTCTTCCAGCATTATCTTCTTCTATTTTAAATTGAGAATACTTGGTTGATAATCCTTAAAACAACGCTAAAAAGAGCCCCATATATAATAAGAGGATCTATATCTCGTCCCAAATTGTTCATGAAATATATTTATTTAGATCAAATTCTAAGATAAACAATATGAAATATGATAAAAGTTGCTTTTGAAGTATCCACAAGGTTTGAAATTTGATCAAACTTTTTAGATTAAATATTTAAGTGATAATAATGAATCAGACTATATAATAAAATTGATTTAAATCTAAGTTTTTTTAATCTAACTTTTATGCTAAAGTTTCAATATTAAGGAATGAATAAGTTTGTTTTTTATGTACTTATCTGTTACAGATTTTAATAAAAATTTTCAGATTAATATTTGAATTGATACTAATGTGATTTAAAAAGAAATATGATCAGTATAAAATTTAATTTATCAAAAATTTAATTTTCAAAGAAAAAACAATTATCAATTAACTCAAAATAAATTAATGCAGATAAATAAAAGCGTTAAGGGAAGAGATACTGCTAAGTGATTTTAAATATTTGGTTAATCCTATTTTTCGAGAATCCTTTTCTTTGGTTCAATTTCAACGGGTGCTATTGTTTAGTACTTTGACCATGAATCCCACCAACAACTATGACCATGAATTGGAGAAATCAGGTTATTATAAGTTATATACTGACACATTATCTTATATTTTTACCATGTATCAAATGTCTCAATAACACTTAATAGAGTTTAGCCATGTGTTAACCAATAAGGTCTTGGTACAAAACGTATAAAAACTGTGAGTTTTTATAATAAAGAAATTTTGGGACTTGATTAATTTAATCAAAATTAAATAAAGTTATTAAAACTTAAAAGATGATACGTACACAGAAAACAATACAAGTCCGTGAATGATCTACACACTGTTTTTTCAAGCTGTCTCGTGTATAGAAAATCTAATGAACTAATTAAGACTTCAAATTGGCTTATCTAATGTAAAAAAAAAAAGTTGTCTTATCCAATGATATGCTGGCTCGAGGTTTGGTCTATATAGAAATTCTTAGTTTTTTTTGTTTTTAATTTTCTTTCTATCATTATATGCATCTTAATGGGACCCTTTAATTAGATATTGAAAATTGCCAGGATGTAGTATATCTTTCCTTGAACCAACAGCCATTATTTAACGTTTGACCTTAAGAGCCTCTGCTTAATGGATGACACAACAGAAAAAGACATAAGAAAAGGAAAGGCTTTTACTATTGAGATTTGTGAGTTGGAAATTGGATGCCACGTTCGGCCAAATGCCAGCTTCTTCAAAGCAGCATATTTAGTTTTTTTTTTATCACAATTATCATCCACTAATCAAGTTGAGAACATCCACGTTATAATGAGATTAACTCTCTTAATGAGAATTTTTTCATTCACAACATTCAAATTCAAAATTTTACTTGTGTGTTTGTGACTTTAAAAAATATATTAATTTGTGAATCAAACTCCTAAATATAAAAGGAAGAAGGACTTTCAATAAACACTCTCATTCCTTCCTTTTTTTCTCCAAAACTCAACTCACATGCGTATAGAAAAATCAATATAGCACTCCAACTGACCTATATTAATCAAACAACATATCTAATTAATTGGATAAGTATATAATAATATCTATCTCCACCACTCCATTCGTATGGTTATGGTATCTGCCTGTCAATTAAGCGTGGTGATTTTAATTTATAAAAGCATATTCTAGACATAATCCATATCTCTATGAAAATGCTCTTTCTCTTGGTAATATCGTCTAACACACACACATTCATGGGAACGGGGAACCCACTGTCACCGATGCGTGTGTGTGTTTGTCTGTATATATAAATTCGCAACTTATCTTTTTTATACGAACATTCAATGATGTGCTGTCACATCATTTATTAAATTTAATAACACATTAAGTGTCATATTCATTAAATGATGTGGCGGCACACCATTAAATATTCGTGTAATTTTTTTTTACACCGACAGTGTATACTAATTAAATTCATACAAATATTTACACACTATTTATAATTAAATAAATTTCATGCATCTTATTAAAAGATTTGAGATCCATTCTCCTCTTAAGATACACATAAAATATATTTCATAATAAATAATATTAAAAATTTAGGTCATATATATATATATATATGGTGGAGGGATTAAATTATATAAGATATGTAATACAAATTATTACACTTTTCATAATTTAAATTTAAAATGTTATTTTTATTAATCTATAAATATTTATTATTTTAATTATTTGGTCCAATTTTATAAAATTTTAACATCATTAAATTGATAATAAAATTATTATTTTTTCATTCATTTTAAAAATTATATATGACGGTAATCTAAATCTTATAAAATTTGACATTGATACAAATATGCTAAGTGTTTATGTCATATATGATTTTAATTTGAAATATATGAAAATAAAAATGATTTAAAATATATTTTAAATTGGAAGGAAATATTGTTAATAACAACATGCTTAAGAGCTTAATCATAAATTCTCAACAAATAAGTTGCTTACACTCTTCATATTCAAAATTAATAATTTAATAATATATGCATGTCATAAGTGTATCAACTTTCTGATTTACAATTAAATCCAAAATAAAATCATGTTAAAATAGATAGAATATTTCGATTACGCAGGAATTATGTTAGAAAATATGAAAGTTTCATTAGATAAAACTCATGTAATTTTTTCCAAATAAATATATAAATTTGTGTATAGTTTCATTAGAATTTCTAAATAAAAATATTAAGTAAACAGTTTCACATTAATAATGTTTTCTTAAACATTTCACTTTCTCCCCTTCATAGTTTATATACATTTCCAAATAATTTATTTATTATAAAAAATGTAGGATTAAATATGTTTTTAGTCCTTGAAATATAATTATTTGGTTTTGATCCCTATAATTTAATACCGGTGGTTTTGGTTCTCTAAAAATTAAAAATACACTAATTTAGTTCTAATTGCATATAAAATTTTACTACAAATTTGGCTACAGATTAGGTACGAATTTTTATCAATAAGAACTAAATTGATATGTTTTCAATTTTTGAAGGACAAAATCACCGGTTTTAAATTACAAGGGACTTAGCCATAAGAAAATTACAAAGGACCAAAACCAAATAATATTTCAGAAAATAAAAACATATTTAACTCAAAAATGTATTTACACAAAAAAAAATATATAACAAAAGAATTATCTAATCATTCTACCCACAAAAAAAAATAGTAGGATAAATATAAGAACATTTCAAGCACAAAAAAGTTGTGCTGTGAGAGTGAGAGGAAGTTGGGTTAAGGACATGGGGAGGAGATAGGGAATAGGGGCACATAAGTGCTAACCACTCTCATCAAAGAAAGAATACACAATATCAATTACTAACAAAATCATACGAAATAAATTGCTTATTATTGAAGGGTTTCCACTTCTCATCCTTGTGTTCATTATTATTGATTCACGCGTTTTTCTTGTTTAATTAATAAGTACGAATTTCCATATGCTTCTTTCATCTTCTCTTGTCCAGACATTTGAATAATTTTTGTAGACTCCGGGGCCTATAACTATAATAAGTTGCACGTTGTCCTACATGCTGTACATACTAATAAAAATATATATTTATTATTAAATGAAATTCTAAAATTAATTTTCTGAACAGATTAACGATATGCATGACTTGTTTTCAAAGTAATGAGTTGTTTATTTTTTACTTTTCGAGAAGTTTTTTTTCTATTTACCTTGAATAAAAAAATAAATATAGCTTTTAATTCATTTTCTAAAATTTCTAAATTGAACCAAGAAAATTTTGATCAAGTATTTTTTTATTTAAATTGCTTATTATTCTTAAGTCATATTGAATGTCAATTAATCCGAGTTAAGTTGATTATATGTGTGTTGGTTTCGGTTGTAAACTGGATTTTATATTAATATGATTATTTTGTGTAAAATTGATGTGGCATGATTTTATTTGAATAATATGTATTAAAAAATTGATTTATTTTATAGAGAATATTATTTGGATACATTTTATTAAAATTGTGTTTGAGGTGTATAATTGTAAAACCAGCTGAATGTCCATATATAATTCTTGATGTAGATTTTTATATTATAATTAACTATATAATACATACTTAATATTTTATATAAATGTTTGTATAAATATTTTATTTCAGGTGAATTTGTTAAAAAAATATATAAAATATTTTAACTTTTCATAGAAACATAATTTTATTAAAAACCTTACAAATTATTAGATGACAAGAATGGCAAAAACATCAAATTAGCATAAACGTCAACATATATTATACCAACAGGGTTGGTTCAAGTGGTACATACTTAATTCCCTTTAAGTAAGGTCTCGAGTTCGAATCTAGGAGAGCTAGCCCCACCATTCCACCATGAACTGAATGTTCCCTTCTCAAACAAGATTACCTCCCGTAGAGGATATTTTTGGTTAAACCAAAAAATATAAGCGTATATTATACCTCTCCTACAAACATAATCCATATATAAGAAAAGAAGAGCATCATAAATGCAATTGGAAGAAATAATCAACCTTCAATGGAATGCAGGCATGGAAGTTCCTCGCTAGATGGGTAAAAGTCACTAGGATGAAATCACATTTTCAAGGTTGTAGATGCAGTTAAAAAAAAACAATATATGTATTTAAGGGGATAAATTTTTTTAATACATATTTTTTTTATTGTTAAAATTAAACTTGACCCCTAGATAAAGAATCTATCAATTGAATCAAGAGATGTTATTTAATAAACTAAGTAACTTTTTTTAGATTCTTGATATTTGAAAGTCACATTGAATCGTGACTAATATTAGTTAAGTTAGGTAAATTTATTTAAAGAGGTAAAATACTTCCAAAGTCCCTCTATTCCTTATTTTTTCCCATTGATTTTGAATAATAAAAAATAAAAAATTATTATAAAATATTTATTATATTGTTATTATTTTTTTATGTAATAAATATTTTTTCATTTTTTATATTTTTATCCTCTATCTCTAAGACTAATGTTATAAAAAAACATTTTTTTTTTTTATAAGTTTTGAAGTCGATATATTTTATTTAAGGAAAATAAACTTTCTCAATCAAATAGTGATTGATGACAGTGAAAATGGACTATGATCTTAAACGAATTTTACTTGTAAGGTTAAGGATTTGAATAACAAAATTACCACTCTTAAGAGTGTTTTACTTAACCACCACTTCTAGCTAGAAGGTTATATTTATAACTATGTTTTGTCCGGTTAAAAGACAAAAAAAAAGTCCTTGTAGTCTTGTACTAACTACTAAGTGTAATAAAGAAAGAATTATATAAATCATATTTTATTTTTCATCGCTGGTAACATTTTTTTTTAAAAAAACATTTTTTTGTAACGGAATATGAAACAATGAAACATTACCCGCGTAAAAGCCGCGAAGAATTGGAAGATCCGCCCAAGCACCCCCAAAGCTGCCAGCACTTTGGATTCGAAGGAGAAAGAGAGAGAAGAAAAAAAAAGAAAAAAAAAACTTAGAGAGAGAAAGAGAAAATAATAAGAAAATTTGAAAACTTTGATCAGAAAAGGGACATGGAGATTCTCGTCTTCCAATGATCCCTTCAAACACACAAATTTTCCTGTTTGGATTTGGTGTCACAGCTTGATTCTTAATTTGCTGTGATCCCAACAACAACAGACATCTCTTTCTCTCTCCCTCTCTCTTTCATCTGCATTTGTCCCTTTTTCACTGCAAATAGGAGGCGGATTCGAGGAACCCCAGAAGGAAATTTCAGATTTTCAAGAGGATTCTGGTTCTGGGTCGAAGCTTGGATTAGGTTTTATGGGTTTTTTCAAGGTGAGAGGCCAGTTTTGGTAACACACAAGGTGGTGCTACCATGATTGGGAATAGAAATCCACATATGGGGTCTTCTCCTTCTAGCAGTGTGGCCCACAATGTGAAACCAAGGAGGCTCTATCAAGTCTGGAGGGGAAGCAACGTGAGTTCTTCTCATTTCTCCCCTTTTATGTACTATTGATTCTCATGACTCAAAATTGGGTTTTGCTAATGATGTGGATTGCATGTTTGGTCACAATTCAATCTCAGTTTGAATTCGTTATGTGTTATTTGTCTTTATTTTGATTCTGTTGTATTGAAAAATTGGATTTTGGACCTTCCTTTTCTGTCAATATGCTTTTTCTTGTTGTGGAATCTGGCCTCTTGTTGTGAGGGTAAGGATGTTATCAACATGAATGTTGTTGCTTTGATTGCACAATTGGTGAATCCATGTGTATTGGATGCTTGCTGGCGAGGGCAGATGCTAAATTGGCTTTTCTAGTATATTACAAACACAAACTAATGCTTGCAAATATCTGGTTAATCTTGCATGATTGTTGTTTCCCTTCTCTTATGTCCCTTCTCCTGCAGATGTGAATATTGTGAAGCTGTTGAGGTACCAGTGCCACTTCAATTGGAAGTTGGAACACTTTTCTTTTGGTCAAATTCTCATTTCAATATAAATTTTTTGACATGGCTGTAGATATTTTAAGCTTGTGTATGTCTACCATCTGAACTTTATTAAGTTGTTGTATTGCATTGAAATAAGTAATGTCTATTACTTAGGTATGGATATGATTAGATGTCTAGAAGCAATGAAAATCATGTTATACTTTACTAATTCTACTTTTATTTTGCCTTCTTTCAGAAGTTTCTCTGTGGTGGGAGGCTGGTTTTTGGTCCTGATGTAGCTTCCCTGTTTCTTACAACACTCCTAATTGCTGGACCTGCAATTGCATTTTGTGTAAAGATATATCTTAAAATCAAGAATGGAAAGGGCGGTGATAGTGCTCATTGGTCTCCTGTATTGATCGTGGGTTCAATTCTCACTGCTTTGGTAAATACCCTTGACAGTTTGTCCTTGGAGATTTTACTGAAACTAGTCTTCAACCCATGCGTTCTTTCTACCAGTTTCCTGCTACTTTAGTTTGCTTGTATTTTTTTTTTGGCCTAATTTTCAATATGCATAATTATACACATAGGGTTGTCTAATGCATAAATACTAGTACAAGCATGGTCCAATAATACTCCATTCATGATAAGTCTCCTAAAATAATAAGGATCCTAATATTCTAACACTTTCCATCTGGCACTCCGTAATGTCTTCATTTTCATGCTCATGATTGATTGATCCTTGATCTTTTTCATTTTATTCTTTCCTTATAGCTTATGATGAAAGATCCTTTCTCATATTGAAAGTTGAAGCTGAAATGTCAGACAACTCTTGTGCAGGATTTAATTTTCCTCCTATTGACTTCTGGGAGAGATCCTGGAATTGTCCCTAGAAATTCAAGACCTCCTGAATTTGATGAGACATTTGATATACCCACTCCTTCCATGGAGTGGATTAATGGTTCAACCCCTCATCTGAAACTACCTCGAACTAAAGATGTAATTGTTAATGGTCACACGGTGAAAGTGAAGTTCTGTGATACATGCTTGCTTTATCGCCCTCCTCGAACTTCTCATTGCTCTATATGCAACAACTGTGTCCAGAGATTTGATCATCACTGTCCCTGGGTTGGCCAGTGCATTGGAATAGTAAGTCCACTTTACTTCAAAAAATGAAGTTTAGAAACATTCAGGGAGATAATATTCCATGTTTTTATCCAAAAAATAATTTTATGCTACTTAGAAATAAGTTTAAAAGAATTATGGAATAAATTTGAAAGTAGACACTGCTGATCTTCTGAATCTATTTGATGACTACAATTTACCTGGTCACTGAAGTTAGTATTTGTCTTTGAGTGCAATGACGGAGTTACTGGCAGGTTCCATACATCTATTTACTGCAATGTATAATTTCTTTATTAACTTCCCTAACTGTCAAACCTCACAATTGAAAGATCATTGATTGTTTGACAAGAATGCTTGAATTATTTTATTCTCTTTTTCTGCAAGGAAAATATGAGGACCTCTAGGCTCTGCATGCTATTCCCTTTTTGAAAATTTGCCTGACTTGAGTGATGATTATCCTAAAATAATTGCCATATTGCTCAAGTATCATGTCCTGGAAAGATTGAAAAGTATTTTGCAATTATATGTTGATTTGGAATTGAGGAAGTTCTACCTCTGACATGTTACTAAATATTTGGATCTCCACGTGCCTCTGGTGAAAGATAATTTGGATTTATTGACCCATGTTTCCATGATCATGAAACAAATTGAGTGACAATTTTTGCTGCATGTTGTGCCTTTTTTTCCAGGATGCTTACATCTATTGTTACTTTAGTTAATTACTCTTCTTAGCAAATTTGCCTTGCAAACTACAAAATTTCCTTTATGAGATACTACTATATGGCAACATGCCAACATTTTTCTTGGCTAATCAAATTTCCTTAGGGTATGCTTGAACAGAGGGTAAAATTTTCATTTTGAATTAAGAGAATTACACAATGTTTATAAAAATAACAAGGAATTTGGACATTAAGTTATATAATAATCTATCGCTTTATTCCTTCTGTTCTAAAAGATTATTAAATTAGATGATATTTTCTTGAAATTAAAATTTTATCCTCCCTTTCCTTTCCCTCCAAAACCCTCCATACAAATATATGCTTAGCAGAAACTATGAGAAATTGAATTGCTCAAAGTAATACCATTGGAAAAATTGTAAAAGTGCTAAAACCAGGGATTCTAAGAGAAAATCTAAAATACAATGTTTAACTATAGATAATGATATCAATTTTCCAATAATACAACTGGGGTGCATAAAGACATAAGCAGGAGTGAGCATAAAGTTCTCCTACTCATAGACTATGTGCAGTGTTTTTATATTCTATATAGTTGGGCTCAGGCTTGATCAAGGGCTATCTTGATTTTAAGTTGGTAGGGGCTATGATGATCACCTGTAGACAGATCTTTCTGCATGTAACTCCCTCTGATCCTTTAAGTAGAGGATGGGAGAGAGCAGATATGTTAAATATCTTCTTCTTAGAGACCCCTTTCCTTGACTTAATTGGTTAAAAACAGCAACGTGAATTCTTTGTTTTTACTGGTGTCCAAATCTTGCATGATCTAACAATTGTCTTACGTGATGACATATTTGCAGCGAAACTATCGGTACTTCTTCATGTTTATTTCTACATCAACCATTTTGTGCTTATATGTCTTCGTGTTCTCTTGGATCCATCTTGCTGAGCATGGTGTTTGGAAGACAATGACACATGATTATTTATCAGATTTTCTCATAATATACTGCTTCATTGCTGTCTGGTTTGTTGGTGGCCTCACAGCTTTCCACTTCTATCTCATTTGTACAAACCAGGTGACTATTTTACTTCCCAAAATGTGAAAAAAATTCTTAATCATTTCTAATTCCTCCTGATTCATCTCAAACACATGCTTTAGTTTTTTTTTCCTTTTCTCTCTTTGCTTTCTCCTACAGTATTGCGAAAAATTTCACATGGAGGATACAGAAAAAAAATTGTGATGTTTAATTTATTGTTAACCCTCGTTTAGTTAGAAGCTCAAAAACCCGTGCTTCTATGGTTGAGACATTTTGATAATCAAAATGAGTAACACTAACAGAACATATCGGGGTCTAGTGAAGGGAAACTGTAAATTGATTTTGGTACAAAAAGCTGCAAGTTTAGGATCTAGGACAGTCAGGGCCAAATTGCATCTGGGATAGCCAAGGTCAAATTGCATCTAGGATCTAGGACAAAAGCCTATGGGCAGTGAGATGAACTAATCTAAAGCTTTTGTCTTTTGAAATGGGTTGTGAAAGTCACAGGTAGAAAAGCCCACCGATAAAGAACTCGAGAGAAAGAGTGGCTGTAATTTGTGCACAGCCAATGAGAAGAAAAGAATCACGGAGATAATGACATTGTCACAACAGAGTTCTATATTTTAGGGAACTCGGTAGTAGAATAGTGATGGGATAGGCCATGGTGGATAGTACTGTTTTAATACTATGTTAAAGTTACAGGGTTAGTCTTTTAGACATAGATGGAGGAAAAAAAAATACTTAGAATAATAAAATTATATTGAAATTGATGTGAGTGATATGTTGGATGTTATTAAATAAGACAAAGCCCTAATCCTTATTTTTACCAATACTAAACTCTTAATCCTAAATAAATAAGAAAACAAATCATGATATATAAGAAAATATGGAAACCAATCCTGAGAGATAATCTAAGATGCTCTAAATTACTCTAAGATACAGTGAAGATATTAGAAGATATTTTTCATATATTCTAACACATCCATTATCCAAGAAGAAGGCAAATGGAGGAAAGGTGAGAGAAAAACAGAACACTCCGTTCTGTCGCTTAGTTTGAAATATAATTACCTTCAAAGCTACTAGGTTTATCAAGTTCATCTTTACATTTCCTCTATTCATGGAAAAATGATTTTTTTGGGTGTGCTAGCTATGGATAAATGATGCACTGTAATCACGATGTTTAGTTCACATCAACTGCAGCTGAATAAATCATATTTATACTTTGGCAAGAGCACAGATGAATACATCAACTGGTTATTTTATCATATATTTATCCTCAGTTTTTAATGCTTTCATCATGTTGAGTTTGGCCATGTCATTATAACTCCATTTTTCTTTGAATGACTATTATAAATTTGATTTGCAGGGTACTTATCAATTCTTTTACTTGTACTTTCATATTCAAGATAGTTTTTTTTTTTTTTTCTAATTCTATTCTATTATAAAGAGGATGTTCTGCTTAGAGTTGATTTTTATAAGAAGCTTATTACGACACTTGTCTGTATATCATTTTCTTCAGAGACATGTCCATGTGGCCATTATCTTCATGGATTGTTTTGTTTAGATACTACATTATTGTTTATTAGTTCAAGCTTACTTATACTTTTTTACTTTTGTTAACATGCAGACAACTTATGAGAACTTCAGATATCAATATGATAAAAAGGGGAACCCATACAATAAGGGATCAATGAGAAACATTACAGAAACACTTTGTTCCAGTATTCCCATTTCAAAAAATAATTTTCGATCATTTGTGGTGGAGGATGAACATATGAAGGTTGGATCTTTGACTCCAAATATCGCAGATGGAATTTTGACCCCAAAGGAGAAAATTGATTTTGATATGGGATCTATGCGTGCAGAAGATGGTGGTATTCCAATTCCTGAACTTCTGCGAAATTTTGATTTTGATAATTTTGAGGATGACTTGAAGTTTGCAGATGAGGAGGGACAACCTTCTTTTGATCCATTTTACAGTGTGGAGGAAGACATAAAAGACTCAGCTCGAACATCTGTTGCTACAGTATTAAATTTCCATAGCATCACAATTGAAGATGCAAGGGAAGAGTCCGCCTATAGCTCTCATGCTGGAGTTGAAGTCAGAGAATCTGCCCAAAGGCCTGTTAATGCTAATGGAACAAATGCAATTAAAGAAACTGATGACAGGAATAACTCATGTTAAGCCACAATGCCAGCTTTTGCTTTTTAATGCATAGAGGTTTTCTTCTTACTCTTCATCCCTATTTTGGAAAATTTTGTGTATTGGCTGTCTGGAATTTTGGCACCCATAAAAGTTAAACCATACCCTGGTTTAAGCCTGCATTTGTCCATGGATGAGATGTTGCTCAAGTTTAATCATTGGATTTGGAAGTGAAAAGTGCTTGTTCTGGCTTAAATCTTAAGTAATTTGACTCTACATATTATACTCAAATCTGGTTAAAGTACTGGTCTTTATTTCAGGTTTGCTGCAGGTCCTCTCTTTGATTGCTTGTTTGTTTGCCTTGAAGTAGATAGGGAAGAAAGTTTGCTTCCATAGTTGCAGCAATTAGTGGTTTGTAAGAATTTCCAATTTGCAGGACTCATGCAAGTTCATTGGTGCTATTCATGCTGGAAATGGGGAGACTGACCTTGCAATTCTCTCTCAATTGTAGTATATAAGTCTGGCAAGTGTTTGTTGTAAGCTGTAAAAACGCCACTTGCATTCAAAATAATGCAGAAAGATTGTCTTAAGTTTTATGATAGGTGCTGTGCTAGGTGTGCCTATCTCTTCCACTCAGTCCTTTGTTAAGATCTAGATTGGATTATTTTATTTTTTTATTTACCAGTAGATATTTAGAATCTCTGTAAGTAGTACAACTATGATTTCTCTTTGTAAGATGGAATGTATCTATTACTCTCCTTAGGTCCTCGCTAGAGATAGAGAAGGCTGCAATCTGGAAGGAACACTAAAGTTAAAATGATATGCCACCTTAAAAATTTTGTTGGGGGAAAGTACCAATCAATCAAAGTTAAAGCTAGGACTAGAAAAAAAGGAAAAGACAGTTCAGATTGGTCTGGTGAAAAGTTATTAGTAATTCACTCAAAACTCATTTGATAAGGAATAAGTATGCTTTTGATCTTCAAATCATCTCATTTTTTTCAAATAATAAACACATGAAATGCTTCTTTTGCTGAGCCTAACTGATGAGAAATAAAAGTTTACACTGGTATTTGTATAATGTAACATTTTTCAAACCAGGTTTGTCTTACTAATGGTGTGTGGATCCACGTTTGAAACGTGGTTTTAGGGTAAACCAAACACACACTAACACTTTTTACATCTCATTAAATCTCATTAAGTGTGTTTGTAAAACTAGTTAAAAAGTTAATAAGATGAAAGCTGAAAAACTAGCTGAAAGTATTTCATTAATAATGTTTGGTAAAATAACTAAAATGTAAAATAACATATAAATGCATCATTAAATGAACAGACAATAGTGAGTGTAGATTATTTAGGGGTAAAATTATAAAAAAAGTTCAGTTATTAGCTGAAAAATGAGGTTTTTTAAAAATACTACCTCAAGTAGCTTCTAAAAAAAGCTAGTAGCTATCTAAAAACATTACATTGTCAAATACTGATGAAATAGTTTTAATTACAAATTTCAACTTTCATTTAACTAAAATGTTTTACCAAACACACTGAATGATCTTAATCTAAAACACACTCAATGATTATGCACATAATAGGATTTAATTGTTAGAGTAATGATTCATACACACTTCAATATTATCACAATTAATTTCATAATTCTCATTTTTTCTATCTCTATTCTTATCTAATTTTTTTTCTCACATCTATTACTTCTTTATGTTCTTATCTCTCTCTAAGTAGCAAACCTCTTGGGATGTGTGCCAATCATTTTTCTAATTATTAATATTATTTTTTACCCGAAACAAAATATTTTAATGTTTAGTATATTGAAGAAACTAAAAAATAAAAGAAAAGAGGGGTGTTATTTTGTGGTCCAGCTGTGGTTTTTCAGTTTTTGTTGTTGGCATTCTGCCCTAATTGCTGCTACTGGTGGTGTTTTTGCGCCCAGAGAAAAAAAAAATCTCTTTTGCATAAGATTAATCTTCAAAAATATCAGATATAGCGTCCTTGATGGAGAACATTATTATTACAACAGGCCACAGCCCACAGTTTCTCAACATTATTCAAAAATCTCTACTGTGGCCTGTTGTAATAATAATCATGATTGGATTATGTTTTCCTGCCCTCTATTTTGGTCCTTTTTTTTCACTTTTCCAATTTTAGATTATTTTGTTTTTTTACCAAAAAAAAGATTATTTTGTTTTACAGTAATAAAATAAGAACACCATTTAAAATATATATTTTTTATGTTAATGTATAGATGGGATAGAGTGAATTCGTGTTAACATGTTAAAAAAGAAAGAGTTTAATAATTACACTAAACACATTCTTTGGAGGAATGAGAAGTCTTAACTGTGACTAATTCCGAATAAAATTGTCACCGATAATAAGGAATACCTATGATTAATATAAAAAAAATAATTACATGCTATCAATATAAAAAAATTATTACATTAAATAATGATGTGTTAATAACCCATTAAATGATATACTCATCGGTAATGCAAATTAAATTTCATCTTTAAATCAACATACTATTTGATAAACTTTTAATTGTGGAATGTTAAACAAGTTTTCAGTCTCAACATTTTCTAGATAAGCATATTTAAATATGAACCAATTCACTATAAATTAATTTTAAAAATTAAAATTACAAAACCGATTTCATCCAAAATTAATTCTAAACACTATAATCTAAACAATTTCTTTACTAATAATCTAAACAAAACAAAAAGCCTGAGTTAAAAATAAAAACTTAAAACAAGTAAGTATCCATGTAAATTGAAGGAATGCCACAAGTTCTCATCCACATGTAATCATCACAACCAATCATGTAACAAGCAGAAACTTACAACACCTGCCACGTGTCAATTTTCAATTAACGTTCAAAGATTTCATTGGATGAGATTTTATCACTCCCCATCTAATCTAAGTTATATCTGTCTCACTTCTTGTCCTGCTTACTCCTCCTTAGTCCTCAGCCTCAAAGTTCAAAGCTTTACTTCCTCCTCCACCACCCCACTAGAGTTTTTGCTCCAATTATGGCAGCAGAGATGGCTCTTGTGAAACCCATTTCCAAATTCAGCAATGTCACTCCCAAATTTTGCAGTCCTAGAATGGGTTCATACTCCAAGTTCAGCATCATAAGAATGTCTGCCACCCCCACAACCACCTCCACCTCCACAAAACCAAGCAAGAAAGGCAACAAAACTGCCATCAAGGAGACCCTTTTGACCCCAAGGTTCTACACCACTGACTTTGATGAAATGGAGACCCTTTTCAACACTGAGATTAACAAGAACCTGAACCAGGCTGAGTTTGAGGCTCTGCGTCAGGAGTTCAAGACTGATTACAATCAGACCCACTTTGTGAGGAACAAGGAGTTCAAGGAGGCTGCTGACAAAATTGATGGCCCTCTTAGGCAGATCTTTGTGGAGTTCCTGGAGAGGTCTTGCACTGCTGAATTCTCTGGCTTCCTTCTCTACAAAGAACTTGGAAGGAGGCTCAAGGTATGGTTCCTTTCTTAATTTCTTTCATAATCTAATTCAGCATCCAACTTGGCCTAACTGATGATCTTGGTTTTGTTTTAATCAATTAAAAGGGAAAAATTCTGGTCTTATTATGATATTTGGGTTGTTTAATGTGAATCTTCTCTATTTCACGTTTTAAAAGGAAATATCTTGGATAAGATTATTCTTTATGCACTTTTAGTCTTCTATTTTTGGCCTGATTTATTGCTTGGGATGTTGATATTACAGAAAACCAACCCTGTGGTGGCTGAGATTTTCTCTCTGATGTCTAGGGATGAAGCTAGGCATGCTGGGTATAGACACACCTTGTGCCTTCAATTCTTAATACTCCTTTCATTTTTCTATTTGATAGTGCATGACCTCATCTCCTTTTGATTCTATGTAGGTTTCTGAACAAGGGTTTATCTGATTTTAATTTGGCATTGGACTTGGGTTTCTTGACAAAAGCTAGAAAATACACATTTTTCAAGCCCAAATTTATCTTCTATGCCACATATTTGTCTGAGAAAATTGGATACTGGAGATACATAACCATATACAGACATCTCAAGGAAAACCCTGAGTACCAATGTTATCCCATTTTTAAGTACTTTGAGAACTGGTGCCAAGATGAGAACAGACATGGAGACTTCTTCTCTGCCTTGATGAAGGCACAGCCACAATTTCTAAATGACTGGAAGGCAAAATTGTGGGCTAGATTCTTTTGTCTTTCGGTAATTCCTTTCTTTTGCATATAATTTTTTGGTCTTCCTTTAAGATTCTCAAGTTGAACCTTTAATACCTAGTGACAATTGGTGCTAGTAGGTTACATGATACTACAGTCCTTAACCAATAAGGCACATGCTGCATTTCTTATAGATTCATGAAACAATATATACCAACCAAAGATATTACATTTGTTCTGTCTTTCATTATATGCTTGTGATCTTCATCCTTCATAACCCTACTTAGAGCATAATTATCAAATTTGTCTTGCAGGTTTATGTCACAATGTATCTCAATGATTGCCAACGTACAGCTTTCTATGAAGGCATTGGACTTGACACAAAAGAATTTGACATGCATGTCATCATTGAGGTTAGTTTGTGTTTGCATATTTGCTACAATCACTGTTGAAAGCCCTTTGGTATAATTTGTTTATTCTACTTGTTAGAAATATATCCATTCATGTATCCTCCACCCAACAGCTTAAGCTTTTGGGTTAGTTGGTTCATGACATGGTATCAGAGCCTCTATGACTGACCAAGCAGTCAAGAGTTCGATCCTTGCTACCTAAAAACAAAGTATAATTTTAGCACAAGGTAGGTGAATATTTGCATTGTCCACGCTTCAAGCCCAATGGGCTCTTGCGTGTGGGGCATGTTAAAAGTATATCCATTCATGTGTCCTCTACCCAACAGCTTAAGCTTTTGGGATAGTTGGTTCATGACACTACTCATTCTCAGATAATTATGGATGAATTTGGTAACTGACTTACGAAATGAAAGTGATGGAGCATTGAGTTGCCATTAATAACACACATGACATGTTAAAGTTGATCAACAAAGAACAAATGCTGAACTCATAAATTACAAGCATTTGCTCAAGCTTTCATTTCTGGATTGTTTTTGCAGACAAACCGCACAACAGCTCGGATTTTCCCGGCTGTTCTTGATGTTGAGAACCCAGAGTTCAAGCGAAGGTTGGACCGGATGGTAGAGATAAACCAGAAGATTCTTGCTGTTGGTGAGAGTGATGACATTCCATTGGTGAAGAACTTAAAGAGGATTCCACTGGTTGCAGCTCTGGTGTCTGAAATCTTGGCTACATATCTAATGCCACCAATTGAGTCAGGATCTGTAGATTTTGCAGAGTTTGAACCACAGCTTGTGTACTGAAGTTGTGTATAAATTCCTTATTTCCTTTTGATCTCTATCATAATGTTCATCTTGAGTGCTACTAATGCAGCTGCCACAAGACAGTGAGGAAACATTTACCATGATGAGATCCTTATTAGTTTCAATCATATTTTCTCCCAACCTTCTTTTTGTATCTCATCTTTTGTTTATTTTAGAAGTTCATTAGAGTTACTTGTCATTTGTCAAGAGATGATTATTTCCTAACTTATATATTCCAATTGGGAGGTCTTAACCAGCAAGTCTCCTGCCACTGATTTTGGTTTGTCTAATGTTGTTACTTTTAATAACCAACCTTTCAGACTGCTATTGAGACAAATACATGCTGTCTCTTTAAAAAAGGCAGTAAAGAATTCAGCTTAGTTTTCTTTTGGAGAAATGAAAATTGTGAATACAAGTATCAAATACCAACAACATGCAGCAATATTTAAAAAGCTCCAGAAAATAATTCCTTTGTTCTAAGAGTAAAAAGCATTTATGAATGTCTGTTAGTTCAGTTCTTCAATTCAAGTGTGAAATGTAAAGAAACAGTTCTTGGATTCAAGTGTGAATGTAAAAAAAAAAGAGTTGGAAGAGATTTTGCAGACCCTTAAGTGGGTCATGTAAATATCTAATTATAGCATGTTTGGTTTTGTCCGAAATCACGTTTAAAACCTCGATCCGAGCCAACATTACTCTCGTAGTGTTTGTCCCATACACGTTTCAAACATGTTTTTTGGATAAACCAAAATCACACTTAGTGGAGACCAAAAAAGTGATAAAAAGAATTTGCGTATCATTGGCTAACAATATTAAAAGAACACCAATTTTTTTTTTTTAATTTTACTCAGGGATGTGAAAAACATAAGAAAGAAGGTTAAATTTTAGTTTTTTAAACTTTTTCAAAATTCACAATACACGGCAGAAATCACTTTTGCAAATCTTCAAACTTGTGTCTTAAGGATTCATGTTAACTTGTGTTTGAACGCAGCTTTGAGAAATATTTTCACAAATAGTTTTGACAAAGATAAGGTTAGAAGCACACACTTAACCCCATTATAGCAAAATAAAGTTATATACAAGAAAGAACTTAAAGAGCAAGGGAAACAAAAATTAACTCCAGATATTTATATTGGTTATAAGGGTACTCACAAAGTGTTTGATTTTAGTCTTGTGAAAATAGTTTCAATGAACAAGATTGATTTGTAGCTTCTTTCCGTGGTTGGATGGTTAAGCATTAAAATTCTGTTTTGCTTTTTTTATTGAGTGGTTAAGCATTATGGTTAGCTTCTGCTCTTGATTGTTAAGCTTGTAGCTTCTGCCTTATTATGGTAGTTAAGCATTGAAGATTTGAGCTTCTACCTTATGGTGGTTAAGTGTTAAAGATTGAAGATTTCTAACTTCTGCAATGTGGTTAAGTTTTTGCCTAAATTTGACATTGATTTTAGAGGCCTATAGAGCTCAATTCATGGTATTTGTTGTACCATTTTCATTGTAATTGTTCTTTTGAATTTGATTGTATTGTCTTGTTCATCCCAAGCTTGAAGTGCTAGCATGTCCAGCTTGCGAGGAACTATTAGAGATAAAAATGTTAGTTAGAGATTAATTAGTTGGTTAGGAAATTAATTGATAATATTGGCTATATAAGCCTATACTTCTGTTATAAATACAACCTTTCCATTCTATTATCAATATATAATTTCATTTTTCTATCACTAATCTATTTCCTTTTCTCTCTTTACCATGAATTTCAACACACTTAACCATCAAATGCTATGTCATATCCCTAACACAGTTAGAAATTCCACTATTCTTAATAGCATACAAGTATTTTTTTTCACCAGCCTTAGGTTTGCTTACAACCATGTAGGTCTTGTTTCCTCACATATCCTCCTCAGACTCAAACAATCAAACAAATAAAAGAAAGTGTTTAGGTTACACTCTGAGATAAAAACACTAAGTTTAGGTATAGTTACAATGAATACAAAGGGTTACTTAAGGTTTTTTAAATTGAACAAAATATTCAAGATAAAATCTATACATAGCAATGAAAGAATGAAAAAAAATGAAAGAATTTTAGCTTGTGTGCGCTTAGAAGTTCTTCTTCAGTTCTTCAATTCTTCTATTTATAGTCTCCATGAGATAGGAACTTTGTGAGAGAGATTACCGAACATTCTCTAATAGCACTTAATGCATGGTATCGTTGTGTCTAAAATTTGGCTATTGAAGTTGCTTTTTGACAATTGTACAATACTTTTATGCAAGAATGGTTATCCTTCACTTTGCTCTTTTTGCTTTTTACCTGTTGTCACATTGTTTCTCCTGAAAGTTTACTTTGGCCTTTCCTTAAAAGTGAAAGAATTCTACATATTGTTGCTTCATACAAGGTTGACTTAGGATTATTTAAATTTGCATACAACCTTAATCCAAACTTTAGATGGTCTTCAGACGCAGAGATCTTCTGCCTTTCTATAGATGCTCTTGTGCTATGTTTGGTGGGAGTAGAGAAATGGAGAGAAAAAAAAATGAGTAGAAGAGAAGTGGGGAGAAGAGAAATAAATGTGAAATAGAGGAGAAATAAAGGTTGTTTGGTGTGAGTGAAATATGTGAGAAATAGAAGAGAAATGTGAAAGTAGGTTGTTTGGTGTGATGGATGGAATAGAAGAGAAATAGATTTTTTTTTACCAAAAATCGATTTTTTTTTGTCAAAAATCGATTTTTTTTGCCAGAAATAGAAGCGAAATCGATTATTTTGTAGTCAATAATCAATTTTTTTGGCCAGTAATCGATTATTTTGGAACAACAACTATTTCTCCTTTTCTCTAGCAAAGAGGAGAGAAATGTTTTTTGTATGGGGCCCACCAGTTTTTGCTATTTCTCTCCATTTTCACAGGCTCACCAAACAGGGCTAGGAGGTGCATTTCTACCCACTTCAACCCACCCACCTTCATTTCCCCCCATTTTTATAGGCACCAAACAGGGGGTAAATCTTGACTTTTTGGATAGATATTCGAAGACATAGTTCAGACGAACTTTTAGACAAAGCTTTAATTGGATTGTTAAGTTCAAACTTAGTCAAACATGATTAATTGACTTGTCAAAATACCTTGAATTGTTATTATCAAAATTTAGAGATTCTAGACCTTAAATTTTCGGAGACTCAATGGGATGAAATGACATAAGTTAGAAAAATAGTAAGAAAAAAAATTTATGTTTATATATATTTGTTTTAGTTATTTTATGGATTTAATTTGAATTCAATGACAGTAAAAAAAAGTTTCTAGTTTTTTTGGTTTAATCACAGGTATCATCCGCCGGAGACAATCCAGTTTGAGCCAGCGAGGAATTTTTCCATCCACAAGACTTGAACCCGAGACCTTGCTCAAGGGGAATCAAGCATGTACCACTTGAAGTTGGTTCTTGTTATCATTAAAGCATATTATTTTAAGGGAAATGACTTTTGGTATGATTTGAAGATAAGGAGGTTGACTTTTTTTTAACTTACGCTTTGTTTGGTTGAGGAGAGTTAGGGTGGAGAGAAACGGTGAGGAGAGAGATATGAGATCAACCTTGTTTGGTTGAGGAGAGAAATAGTGAGGAGAAAAATAAAAAGGTGTGGATCCCACATTTTTTTAAATCTCTCCTAATGTGTGGAGAAATGGGAGATAGATAGTGTGGATGAGAGAAAAATTACTATAATACCCCTATTAAACATTCATCTTATTTTTCCTCAAATATTTTATAAGGGCATTATTGTCAATTTAGAAAAAATTACTTTCTCTCTTCCCACTTTCCATTCAACCAAACAAAGAGAGAGAGGGTTACACCTAACTATCTTTTCTATTTCTCTCCTATCTTTCTTCAACCAAATAACCTAAAATCTACTCTATTTCTCATCACTTTCTCTCTTTCCTATTTCTCTATTTCCTATTTCTCTCTTCTTTATTTCTCTTCTCCAACCAAACATGGGGTTAATGATGTAGAGCAAGTTTGCTTAGACAAAGACAAACATACGTTATTTTCCAATCCAACAACTTTTTACTTCTACTACTACCTCCATTCCAAAACTCTTGTTGTTTAAAGTTATGCGCACAGACCAAAGAAATGATTGATGTGTCTTAATTTAATACTAATTTTACTAAAATAGCCTCATTTAATATCCACCCATATCATTTAACTGCCTTGAAAATATAAAGACTTATATAATTAGAGAGATAATGAGAGTAGGTGTTAGTTGATGTAAGTAATTAAATAAGGGCATAGTTGGAAAAATCTTAATTAATTTTTCTTGGATATCTAAAAACAACAAGAGTTTTGGAATTTAGGAGTATGCTAAAACAACAAGAGTTTAAGAATGGAAGGAGTTCATTTTTGCATTGGAATACGTGTTTTGTCTTGGAATGCATCAACTTGTAACTAAACATGCACGTATTTTCTCTACAATCACATTTTCTCTTAACATGTTCTGCTTGGCCAATTGATTGTTTACACTGATTTTCTCTTCAAAATTTTGTGTCATATGGCACTGTTTTATTTAATTATTTGCCATTTTTATTTTGAGGAACAAATTAGTCACATTTTATTTGCCAATTGATTATTATTACCATAAATATTCAAATTGGTTCTCTAGAAGTATATGTTGGTTGTTTAAAAAATGAGACATAAATGAGCTCCCACAATGTTTTAAAATGGATATCAATTTAGTCCCTACACATTTTACACCACTTGACTTGACCTTGAAGCGTCTTTGTAACTATCATACCTATGCGCCCCAAAGCCACCATATTTATTTTTAGTAAGAAACTATTGTAATGGTAAATAACTAATGAAATTGTAAAGTAGATATTAAGGTGAGATCAAGAATACAGAAATTATAGAAGGTGACAATCCAGAAATTAGCCGACTTGGCAAAAAAATTGTATTAGATAACAATTGATGCAGTGATGTTATAGCTCGTGTTAAAATTATACATTATAAATGGATTCTTTTACACTTAACAAAAATTGTAGAAGATGACAATTGATGCGGTGATATTATAGCTCCCATGTCAGAAATTATATATCATAAATGGATTCTTTTACATAGATAATATTGAATAAACTTATGCTAATTTTAATCTGAATCTGTTTTCAAGTTGGGTTGGGAACAGTTTGTGCTTAAATAACTGAGATGTATGAATGTATCATAGAACCTTTTGGATTGAAATCAATGACAATGAGAAAATCCTGCCTTCATATTCAATTACAAAGATGAAGACTTGTATTAACAATTGAAGGCATATGAATATGTGATTTTCCATTAAAACCCCAAGAATCAAGACAGAGATCATGACAAGACTATCGTAGTTTGACAACTGCACAAGAATCATTGAAAGCCAGATATAATATACATTGCACACAATGGAGTTCCTTCAATCTGATTTACTTTTTGAGACTGTTTTATCTTCTACAGGTCGGAATATCAATTTAAATATCCACACTGCCAAAATAGTTGCCTCTATAGGGGCAAGCCAGTATACAAGGATGTGCTCCTTTGTTATGTGATCCCCTCTAGCAAAAGCCCATCCCATTACCTGAACATGTCAAATGAAGTTCTTAGCAAGAAAACAACAAAAGTTTCTTCTATGGTTCACATAACCAAAACCAAAGTTCTCTGACCAAAGTAATGACAGATAAACTTGGATCATACAGCAGGTACTACTTACAGATGCAGGGTTCATACAACCACCAGTCAAATCAGAGCCAAGTATATGAAGTGCTAACTTGGAGAGGCTGGAAATCCAAGTCTTCATGAAGAAACTTCCATGAACTTTTGTGGCAAGACCAAGTGAAATGCTTACAATTGCAAATGTTAGTAATCCTTCTGTCCAATGCACCCTGATGAATGTCAACATTCAAACGTGGTCCCCGTCCTACTTCAGGAATGGTATCAATTAGAAGTTTAACTCCAACAATAGATCCAACCACCTGTAGAGATTAAGAATTTAAAAAACATGCATATTAGAATGATAATCTATAATTCAAGTTTGATACATTCACATCTTTGGTTGAGATGTATAAAATGTGGTTCATCTATACTAAAACTTGATGGAATACTTTGTAACCCTGGTTCCTCACACATCAGACATCACCACATGTACACTGGTGTTCTGTTGTGTCTTATATTATATCTAAGCATTACTGTGTTTCTATCCTGCTTTTGTATCTGAGCAATGCATGCCAGTCCAAGGATACCTAAAGTTTCAAGTATGATAAGAACTCAAAATAAAATATTCAGCCAGGCCAAGGAGAGGGGTCTCATTGAATTAAATGCATGATAAATATATTCTCTTTGAAAAGCACAATTGTACAGATTTTCACCCATAAAACCAGTTAGGCAGTTACTGAGTCAGATATGCACCAGATCATCCTTACTAATAGTGGGCTCTATCACTAGTATTTGATCTATGGAAGACACATATAAGGAATAGCTTTACAAAGTGAAATCTTGAAGCATATAGCAGTTAAGTTCTTCTCTTCTCTGTTAAATTATTCACATAAAATAGACTCTGTGGCAAGGCATTTTCATGTTTTCTTGTTTTATGCTTACAAAAAATTGTAAAAGGACCACAAAGTGACACTAATCCTCTGTCCTGACGACATGATTTTCATAAAACTTGATGGTGTGTGCATGTGTGTGTTTATTGTGTAATAATACAAGATAGGCATGGTGTAATGTTATCAAAATTTTCACATTCCCCGTGTCTTTTGGGGATGTACCGATGTAGAAGTCAGGAGCAAATAACAACATATAGCAATCACCGCCCAGTTTGACAAAACACTTCAAGATACAGACTAACAAGTAACATCAACTTTTCCATTAGTTAGATTATTAAATTCAAATTTCAATCATGACCTTAAATCCATTTAATAGGAATTTCTAAGATAGAGTGTCATGGGACATCAGTTGAATTAAAATTGCATTCCCAGTAGGGTCTCAGGCTCAGCTATATGTAGAGCCAAGCAATTAGCCCACCTCAGGAATATATAATTGCCCAAGGGCAGTGCCTTCTCTCTCAGTCAGTCTCTCTCCTTGGGGAGTGCGCGAGTGGGAGATAGATGGGAACTATGTGTGACCAAACAGAAACAAATAACTTTTGTTGGGATCACAAACAAAACTGGGAGCCTAACAGGTTGATTGATAATGGATACTCTGCTTAGAAGAGCAGAAACCATATCTCAGAAAAATTAGGGTGGGTGGGGAGACAAGGGATGAAAGAATTCGAAAGTTAATTCACTGAAGAATTTACTTTGACCCCACCATCACATGCCCAGCCAGGGGAGCCAATGCCTCAGCTCAGATAGATGCCTCCTAAAATGATCTGGCAATATTTATCCAATGTCTTGTTCAATCAATTAATCACAAGTACCCTTGATTTATATGGAAGCTTTGAATTTCAATCTAGTGCTTCTTAAATAAACAACAGATTACGCCTTTTCCCATTAGGTGAGGCCAGCTATATGGACTATACAATGCAATAATGTCCTATCAAGTATTAGGTTCAAAGATAAACCATTTACCTCTAAATCTTTCTTAATCGATTGCCTATAATTTTCCTTGGTTTAGTTCTTATATGGTCAACCCAAGTTCTTAGACTTGTAGTTTAAGCCACAAGTATTCCACAAACTATACATATTTCCAACAGCATTTTAGAGTAAAAATTTGCTGAAAGTGTAATAAAATGTTTACAGTTAGGATAACTGCCTTTAGACCCATCAAATAGTAGTGAACTATAAGTAAATAAAACAAAAAAGGAAGAAGACAGAACTTTTTTATTTTCATGAGAAATTTTATTCAATTACATGCTATCATTTTCACTCCTAAAGACCATCAATCATCAATTCAAAGGTCAACTATTTCTAGTTTGCCAATATTATTCTCAGGAAACTGCCAGACAACTTATGGAAGAAATAAACAAAAACAATATGCCAAAAGCAAAAAGCTTGCAGTTCAACTGGCACTAGCCCCAATCTAGATGATGTTAAAGGTTCTATCCTCCTCTCTTATTAAGTTGCTTGCACCTCCCAATGTACCCAAAACATTAACAACAAGCAACTACAGGAAACAAGTATAAGATTGCTTTCTAGCATAGCCAACAATGATTAAATAGGTGCAATAAGTGAGAGAATACTCAAGCCACAGATTAAAACTCTCATAAACCTTGTTCTTCAATAGTTTATACATGCAGAAGTGCAACCTCAATTTTTCAGAGGAAATTTCAAACATCAACAAAGGAATACTTTTGCTTCAATTTTTTAATTATCCAAATCTGAAAGAGTAGAACGCCTACAAAGAGTCAAGCCATCTTCTGCACATTTAAAGATATTCAAACAACATCAGAAATTCTCCACTTAACCCAAGAGAAGATTAAGTTAAATGGACGTTAGTGCCAGCAAATTGGGCACAATAGTACAAAATTAGAGACATAACCATCATTCAAACCCCAAAACCTATTCAGAGCATGTTTAGTATTGAAACGTGATTAAATCATGTTTACAATGCTAGAAATAGTTTGACCAGTTTTAACCCCAAACCAAACATATATTTTTTTGAAAAAAAAAGAAATTGGATCAATAAACTTATATATAACCAAATTAGAAACAAAATCCATCAACAAAGCTATAAAATAAAGAGGGGAAAAGGAAATTTCGTCTTTTTTTTTTGTGGATTTTGTAACACAAGAAAAGCACAAGGAAGAAGGGTAACCTGAGCGGGAATTCTATACCCAACACAGAAAAAGAAGTTGTCGAAATCCCCAGAGATAGCGTTAGACAAAACGGTTAGGGATTGTAGGCCCCACCACGGGAAACCTTGACAAGGAAAGCAAATAAGAACATGTTGGCGATGGAGAAGGTAGTCTTCACAATCTCACCGAGATGGCCATGACCCAATCCTAGATTTTTGAAGACAAATATCCGAACCAGAACACCAGACCATACCCACATGAAAGACAGGACAAAATCAGACACCACAAGCCTAGTTCGTCCCATCTTCAACACAACAACAACAATAACAAACGGGGATGATCTCTGTGTTTTGGAACACGGAACGGAATCTACTACATGCCCATGTCTCTTGTTCTCTTATGGATGACTTTGTTTGTGGGCATCCATAGCCATGGAAATGGTAATATGAAACTGAGTGGCAATGTTATGGACAAAGGAATCCAATTCTGAAATAGTAAATAAATTGAATTTCGCCACTTGTGCTGCTGATGCGTTTTAACTTTTAAGAACAAAAAATTATAATTATGTTCCAATTTTGAATTTTTTTTTCATGCAATTTCATATTACACAATCTTTCATATTATTTTGGATTAATGAAAGAAAATGAATGGAAAGAAAATGAATGGAAATAATATAAAATGAAAATGAGATAATTTTCAGTTTGTTTGGTTAAAGAAAAAATAAGAAGAAAGAAAAGTGTAAAATTATTTTTCTTGTGTTTGTTTAACAAAAGATGAGGAAAGAAAATGAAATTTTATAAAATGATAAATTACCTTTTCATGAATATATTCCCTTCAAGTCATGTTAAATTATGATAAAGGGGTAATTTTATCTTTTTTTTTGTAAACTATCTCACTCTCATTTGTGTTTCATTGCATGAAAGAGGAAAAACTTTTTGAGGGGACCCACCAGTTTTTTTATTTTTTTTATTTTTCATGTTTCCTCACCCCCAACTAAACTCATGGAAAACCAACTTTTCTTTCCTCTTTCTCGCCATTGTTTTCTTTTCACAAATTCAATAAAACCAAACGAAGTGGTCATCTCTTTCATAACAATGTTTTAAAATGTGAAATACTTTTTCTTTTATTGAAAAAATTTAATAGTAATAATATTATATAAATATATTATTTTTAAAATCGTAATTTTTATCATTTTTAATTTAAAATATAATAAAATATTATTTTCTTTTAGAGTTGTTTAATTTTGGCTTTTTGTTGTATTGGTGTCCCCTTCCAGTAGATTGTAATTCCGATTTTTAATTCGATTTTGGCTTAAATATGTTTTTAGTCCCTATAAATATATGTCATTATGTTTTTAGTCCCTGTAAAAATTTCTTTGGTTTTTCATCCCTATAAAATTTTCGTTTGCCATTTTGGTCCCTGTCGTTAACTTTAAGCTTATGTGACTAACGAGTGCCACGTCATACTGTCACATGTGATTTTTCTTCCAGCTTAATTTTGTTTTTAGTCCCTATAATATGGTCTTTTTGTTTTTAGTCCCTATAATTTTCTTTGTTTTTTCACCTCAATCTTATCCCCGTCCAAATATCACAGTGTCATTTTGTTTCTTCTATTGCATTGTTACACTTGAAATTCTTAAACTCTTCATGGTGGGTTTAAGGAAATAAATTATTTATGTATTCATTACTTGAAATTTCAATAAACTTGAATTCACTGTATAAAGTAGAAAACTTGTAACGACCATTTTTCTCTATAATTCTTTTTTTTCTGTCTATTGACTAACAACATTCTCATTTGATTTAGTCTATTGATGATCTATACTTGATGTAATTTGTCCTAAGTAACAAAAAAAGGCTTGTAATTGTAATTCAAGTGAAATTTTGTCAGTCAATCGACAGAAACTCAAACAATTTAATTTGAAAAATGATAAGGTATGATAATAACATTGTGTACCCAGAGGAAAAAAATTAATTTAAATTTTACTTCACAATATATTAGTTTCTTTGTATATTACATTATAATAAATTAGTTTCTTTGAATATTATAATATATTAGTTTCATCCTTTTTCAAAATTTATTCATTTATTAATTGTTATTTTTTTTATGAAGTCTTGTGTCCATAATTTCTCAACTCAAAAATAATGCCCGTTGGAGATACTATTCCTAAATTTCCTGAAATTATTGCGTCAATTTTAGATATCGTCAAACATTTGCTTAAACTCCCCGAAAGATACTTAAGCTATTGCAAATACATACATCACACTTTTATAATAACTGAAAATCCTAATTGAACTTAGGGAAAAACCTTCACTTATAGTGTGGTTCAAATAACTCATTCCGGAAATCCGACAGAGTCTCCCCTGAAAACCGTAATTACAAAGTCCAGCTTAACCTGAAACTCAGTAAAATTTCTAGTACAGTTCAATAGCCTAAATACCATAAAATCATAATTAAGCTTCAATGGCTACTCCAATGTTATTTACATACAACCATATACATCAATATTTCATCAAATAACAATTACATCGAAAACTACTTCTAATAGATAAAACTCCAACTGAAGTAGGACTCAGCTCCAAAATTCTTCTTTTCTGCTTTATCAATACCTAAGGTTCCCTGCACAACTAAAGAATCCGGAAACGTGGGTGAGACTAAAGTCTCAGCAAGTACAACTATGCAAATGCAGTGTGGGAATCATTTATATAAAATGCACACAATACATATCAACATGAAACTCATGATCAAATTCCGATTCGTTATATACTGAAAACTTATATTAAACAGAATAAGGATACATGTACATTTATACAAGTGTGCAACGATATTCTTAAATCCAAACTTTCGTAAAGGTGAACTTAGCATAACATGAATTGCTTTCCCCTGCAGTAGGGTTCTTTTCACTTAACATGCAGTTAGACTGAGCTCAGATTACAAGGGGTATCCCCCTTGGGGACATTACGTCGCCACCGTTACCATGACGGCCGAAGCCAAGTTTTAACATAATTGGTCCAAGACCCGTGATGGCCGAAGCCTTAACTTGAATCTTTCACTTGAATATTGAGTAGCTTGATTACTTGAATTTTCTTAATAACATGAGTGTTTCCTCTTAATCATGAAAAGGGCATAAAGATAACTATGTTCATACAAATTCAATAGATTACATACATTCCATCTTATTTCAATTATTAACATTACCTATGCATACCTTAAATAGCATTTTTAGCTAAATACATAATCATAATTCATGTCTTCATGCTCTTAATCACACTAATCACAAATATAACAACCTTTATGACAACCAAACCCTAACTTCTCTAAGTTTCATAACCTAATTCCAACAACAAACAATGCTTCTACCATTCATAATCTCTAATAATCAATATTCACAAATCTAGGGAAAGGGATTTGAGAGTAGGGATCATGCTCAAGCATAAAATCAAAGAATGTGAGAGGGGTGAGTGTACTCACCTAAAGGGTACTCAAAGAGGAGAAATTGAGTAGAGGAGAAGCTTGAAGTGAGATCCATCCTCCTATCCAAGCCTTCAAGCCCAAAAACAACCCAATTCCATCAAGAAAATCCCTTCCTCTCTCTAAACTCCTGACCTCTCTCTAGAATTTCAAAGGAGGAAACTAAAGAATCCCCTAATTCTGTTCGAAAAATCGCTAAAAACCCACTTAAGTGTATTCTAGCTTAAGCTAAATATTCTAGCCTGGGCTAGAAAGTTTGTTGCATGCTGTCAGACCATTCTAGCTTAAGCTAAACATTTCTAGCCTAAGCTAAAAATGTCCAGAGAACATGCACAGACACAGAATCAGAGGCTAGCTTAGGCTAAACATTTCTAGCCTAAGCTAGAAATGTCCAGAGAACACATGCACAAACACAGAATCAGAGGCTAGCTTAGGCTAAACATTTCTAGCCTAAGCTAAAAATATCCAGAGAGCACGTACAAAATCCCCTGATTCTAGCTTAAGCTAGCTGGATCTCGCCTAAGCTAAATGCAGAAACTGAAAGTGTAATCTTTTCTGCATATTTAGCTTAAGCTAGCCCATTCTAGCCTAAGCTAAAATACTGATTTTTTATTTTTAAGTTTCTTTACCTGAATTACATTTCCAAACTTTCTAAACTATTTTCCTCACTTACTTAACACCTAATTAGCCATCTAAATCCTACTCTACATAAGAAATTTCCTAAGTATTCCTTATTAGTTATTACACATTCAAATTCTTATCTTTATCCTTTCTAACTCATTCCAACTCTCACCTATTCCATATTCCTAGTTTCCTTTACCCAAACACATTTCTAACTTGATTACTCTTCTAAATCTTCCCTTAATACCCATAATTCCTCATTATCCTCGCAATTCCACTCAAGGTCCTTTCTCCATCCTCAACTGCTCATTTCCTTCCTAACTTAGCTCTATTGGATTTAGGTCCTGTTTTTCCGGGATGTTACATGCTGGATTATAATTTAAGTGGAGTATAGTTTATAATATCATATATATAATATATATGATAATGTTTTGCTATTTTAGTTTTTAAAATTAAATGAGTAGATATATTTCATTTTTTGTGTCTAATAATTATGTTTTGTACTTTAATATTTGTACAAAAAAATTATAAATGAAACGAATCAATTATACCTAATTTTGCAGTACATTAAATTTGGTCCATTGTTAAGTATTTATATTAAGAATTTAATTGGGGTGGGGATCAACCTAAGATAAAATGTTTGACACGTGGAAACAAAAAAGAATTGGCCACTAGTGAACAGTTGATGAAAATGGACAATTTAAAATTATAGATTTCAAATAATTGTTACATAAAGAATTTATTTCCTTAAACCCACAGTGAGGAGTTCAAGATTTCAAGTGTAACAATGCAGTAGAAGAAGCAAAGGTCACTGTGATGTTGGATGGGGATGAGATTGAGATGAAAAACCAAAAAAAATTATAGGGACTAAAATAAAAGACCATATTTTAGGGACTAAAAATACAATTAAGCTGGAAGAAAATCACATGTGGCAGGATGACGTGGCACTCCGTTAGCCACATAAGCTTAAAGTTAACGACAGGGACCAAAATAGCAAACGGAAAATTTTATAGGGATGAAAAACCAAAAAAAAAAATTTACAGGGACTAAAGAAAAATGACCTATATTTACAGGGACTAAAAACATATTTAAGCCTTCGATTTTTATATGGGTTGGAGTTCTCCTTATACTTTTTTAATTAATTAATTAATTAATTTTACTTATAAAAATATAATACATAATATTACTTGAAGTAGCTTATTAAATAAGTTTAATTTATTTTGCTTACAAACACACTTCTTTTAAAAAGTTAGTTTATCTTTTTCCTTCAAAATTAGAGCCTATTTTTTTAAATCAACTTTATTAATATAAAAGAATATGCATAAAATAGTCTATATTTATTATTAATACCTATTATATTCATATGTAACACCATAAATTTGACAAGTTTTTTTAAAAAAACAAATTGAAAGAAATTTATTTTCTTATGCATTTTAAATCGAAGAGAAAGAAATAGAGATCAATAGTATAAAAGATAAAAGCGTATAATTTTAAAGTTTTTATAATTATAGTAAAAATATAAAAAACAAATTATTGATTATACCAACATTTCCTTTTTTATTTGTATTCTGAATTTATTTAATTATTTTATTTTAAATATAGAAAATCCTTATAGTCTTTTTTTAAAATAGTAAAAATAGTTGATTTTTTACTTATTATAATATAAAATATTATGGTGATAATTTAACATTAAAAAATATATCGACCATTTTACATTTTAAAAATAAAAAGTGATTCTAATATAGTTTTGAGTTATAAAAATAATTTAAATTTATAGTAAAAATATCAAAATAAAATAATGATTTTAACCTAAAATAATTTATATAGGAGTTTTCAAATTAAAAGTTCAAAAAAATAATAAATATTTCTTTTTTTATTAGTTGAATATAATAAATATTTGTTATAAATTTTATATATTATATGTAATAGATATAACATTTAATATGGTAATAATCATACATATTAGGTAATGTAACATGTCTCTTATAGTATTATTTATATTATGTTTAATAAATATAATTTTTAAAATTATACCATCAATCCTTTATTCTCCTTGTAAAATAACTGGCATAGAGTTGATCCACTTTAACCAACCCATAAAATAAGTTAGAGTGTATTTGTTTAAAGTTGTAGAAATATATTTCAGGAAAGTGAACTTGGGAATATTAGGGCCTGTTTGGTTTGCATTTTCATTTCCTGTTTCTATTTTATTTTTTTTTTTCTGATATTTTACAATTTATAGTTTTTCTTTTGTAAAATTTCAGAAAACATGAAACAGAATGAAAACAGGAAATGAAAATGTAAACCAAACATGCCCTACTTTTCCACGTTTGGTATAAGTTTTAAAAATTATATTTCCGGGTATTATTGATTCATAAAAAAGTATTTTACACATGTTTTAGTTAAATTTTACATTTCCCTTTCATTTAATTCTATTCTATTTTTCTATTTTTTTATTTTTTTTATACTGGAAGGGGCAAAAAGCCCAAAAAACAAACAACCTACCTAACTAAGTGAGGCAACATTACACCTCTACAATCATCCCTAAGATAATCAACTAAGGAATTAGGATACTCAGGAAGCCTATGTAAACCTAAAGGGTAAGAGTGCCCCATATTTGCAAGATGGTCAGCTCTATTCCCTTCTCTATAAGTGTGACAAAGGGAGACATCTCACTCCCAAGACAAAGCTTCCCTAATATCTCTAATTAAGCCAAAACAATGATGTGCCGAGGACACACCATTTCTAACAAGATCAAGAGCTATTTTGGAGTCTAGCTCAATAATGATTTTATGAATTATATTCCCTAGCCAAATGAAGACCATGAAGCAGAGCCCACAGCTCTGCCTTAAACACGGTGTAGGAGCCAATATTGCAAACAAAATCGGTGAGGTATCTGCCAAGATCATTGCGGATCAAACCACCTCCAGCAACTTTCTGAAAAGAGCCCAACACAGAGCCATCCACATTTAATTTAACAGAACTAGAGACAATAGGCTTCCAGGCAATATTTTCCTCATGATAAGTAGCCTAAGGAATAGAAACAAGGGAAGAACTTCTAATAATCTCATCAGCATAAGCAATAGCCTTTTGAGGAATAACACTAAGATCTGATTTATGGTTGAAAACAAATTCATTTCTATCATTCCAAACCATCCAAAGAATAATAGAAACAATTGCTTCCAATCCAAACCAGATTGCACTCTTGAGACCTCCACTGAGAAATTAAATTTCAGCCAACCCGTAAGCCCAAGGCTGAAAAAGGGTGCCCAGTAGTCTTCATGAATTAAGGAGTTCCACATATCCATAACAACAGGGCAATCACGCAGCGAATGCATGATTTACTCGGGATGATCAGAACATCTACTGCAAGTAACCTCACCAGCCATTCCTCTGCCAATTCTCTCCTCATTTGTGGGGAGTTTACCATGTAAACACTTCCATAAGAAGCATTGGATCCTTGGAGGACCATTCCAATTCCACACGTCCTGACAAAGGTCCTTATCCAAACCAGTGTTAACCTCAGTAGCATGTTTCTCATACATTGCCTTCATATAAAATTCTCCATCACTGGATCCTGCCCAGGCAGGAGAATCATTATCAAGGTTCTGTCTTGGAGGGATGACAACATTCAATTTATCAAGAATCTCATGGGGGAGGTAGTTTTGAAGAATCTGCAGATTCCAGCCACCATTGGATATAAAAGAAGCAATAAAGGCATTTTACTGATCCTGGGATAAAGGAAGAAGCACATGGTTAAGAAGGGGATCCATTCCAGGAATGAATTTATCAGTCCAAAATTTGATAGAATTTCCATTCCCTATATTCCAAAACACACCATCCTGAACATGATGCCAAGTCTTATTAATTCCCTTCCACAGGTTAGACTCTCTATAACAATTCTTCACTTGGGGCATTCGATCATCACCACATTTATATTTTGATCTCAAAACTTTAACCCAAAGAAGATCAGGCTATCTAACCATCCTCCAGCCAAGTTTCACCATATAAGCTTCATTGACAAGTTTAAGTGGTTTAAAACCAAGACCTCTAGCTTTCTTAGGCTGACAAATCTTAGACCAAGCAACAATGCATCTTCTCTTTTTTCTGATGAAGATCCCCAGATAAAATTTCTACGCAGTCTTTCAATCTATTCATAGACACCAGAGGGGAAAACAGAAGCTTGCATAAGATAATCTGGAATACTCATAACAGTTGTCTGAGCAAGAGTTATGCGCCCCGCCATTGATAAAGTTAGCCTTCCAACCAGCCAATTTCTTCCTGACTTTGTCAATAATATATGAATAAGTATTTGTATCAGATCTACCATGAAGCACATGGAATCCAAGGTAGGTTCCAAGATCATTTGTTTGATCAATAGCTAGAACAGAAGATATTTCCTGGCTTGTGGGCTGACTAATGTTGTTGGAGAAGAAAACTCTAGATTTCTCCCTACTAACAAACTGGCCAGAAGCTTGACAAAACTCTTCAAGAACAGAATTAATCATTGTTGCTTGATTCACATTAGCTTCAGCGACCAAAATAACATCATCTGCAAAAAGAAGATGTGAGATAATAGGACTATGTCAACCAAAGGTAAAACCTTTCCAATATCCAGACCTAATTAAATTTTCTATAAGATGATGGAGTCTCTCCATGAACATAACAAAGAGTAAGGTGATATGGGATCACCTTGCCTAAGGCCTCTGGAAGGTTTGAAAGAGTCAAATAAAAGGTCATTCCAATTAATTCTAGTACTAGGGTTGCAATACAATTAGATATATTGTTAATAAGATGCTCAGTTAAACCAATCTGTTTAATAGTATCCATGATAAAAGGCCATTTCGACCTGTCATATGCTTTAGCCATATCTAATTTAATAATCATGTAACCTTTTTTACCAGTTAAATATCTAAATGAATGGACAAGATCTTGTAAAATAATAACATTATCAATACCCTGTCTACCCTGAACAAAGGAGCATTGATTAGGACCAATAATTGTAGGCACTAAGTTGCAAAGTCTCTTAGCAATCAACTTAGACAGAATTTTGTAACTAACATTACATAAGGAGATAGGACGAAATTGAGATGCATTAATGGGTGAATCAACTTTAGGAATAAGCGTAACTGATGTATGATTAATCTCATTAAGCAATAAAGGGTTAGACCACACCTGATAGATGAGATTCATAATAAGAGGCTCCATCACATCCCGTTGGCTTTATAGAATAAGGCATGTAAGCCATCAGGCCCGGGAGCTTTGAAATTGCCTATGTTAAACAGAGCAGATTTAACTTCTTCATTTGTAGGAGTTGAAGTTGAGAAGACAAAACCTGAGGTTCAATGTGAGGGAACTGATTGTCATTCAACATAGAAGTAGGTCTTCCAGGACTGTCAGTTAGGAGATTTCTGATAAATCCAGCAATATAGATTGAATTTTATCATCTTCATAAACCCATTGATTGTTTTCATCTTGGAGAGCATCAATCCTGTTACGAACTCTCCTGATCACAGCGGTCTGATGGTAAACGTGAGTGTTTTTATCCCCTAGATTTAACCAATTGACCCTGGATTGGTGAAACCAATATTCCTCTTCTCTTGCAAGAATAGCTTCATAATCGTTCCATAATTGGGATCTCAATTTGGAAAGAAATGGATTACGCCCCTCAAAAAGTTTTATGTCTATTCCTTCTAATCTTTTGAGAATTGTTCTCTTTTGATGAAATACATTACCAAATACCAATTGGTTCCAATTTCTGATATTATCTTGAAAATGTTGAATATTCTGACCCCAGTCTCTATGAGGAAGCCAAAGTTGTTTAACCTGATCTTTGAAGTCAGTATGAGATAACCAGCAGGCAAGAAATTTAAAGGGTTTATTGACCCTCAAATGGTAGGGAACATGATCCAATTTTAGCCAGATTCCACAGTGATCAGAAGTGGGCAAGGCTAAGTTAATAATTGAAGCCTGATTAAAAACCATTCTCCACTCAGAAGTACAAACCACTCTATCAAGCCTTTCCTTAACATTACCTCTCTGCCAGGTCAAAAAGGGGCCTTTTGATTAGATTTCAAGGAGATTACAAGACTCAAGGCATCTAGCAAAGGCATTCATAGCCCTTCTATTAGGCCCATCACCCCATACTTTCTCAAAGTCATAAAGAATAGAATTAAAATCTCCCATTACACACCAAGGGCCACTCAAGTCAGCGGCAAAAGATGTTAGTTCATCCCAAAGATCATGTCTGATTTGGTCATTAGGACTAGCATAGACAATTGAAAGACACCAACTCCTACCAGTTGCAATAGTAAGATTTAAATGAATGCATTGAGTTGTTGTCCTGAGAACCTTCACAAAAATTATCTCAGCCTTCCACATACACCAAATACCACCAGAAAAACCTTGAGCTTCTACTCTAACACCACCAGAAAAGCCCATCCTTTTAATAGCAAGTTCAACTTTTGAACCACTGATTCTTGGTTCAAGGAGAGCAACAAAACTAAGCTGATACATTCTTGTCAGATCTCTAATAAGAGCAGGGAATTTTTTGGCTCCAGCGCCTCTACAATTCCAGCATAAAAAAGTCATTTCGCAAGGTTAGATTGGCAACCTTAAGGTAAGATTTCAGACTCCAAGTGAGTACCATTCAAATCAAGAGCAGAATCTATTTCCTGAGTAGTATCTGTAGCCATATCTTGGACATTTTCAGGAGGTCTATCCAAGTTTGATGGATTGGCATAACCCTGGACATTTGGTTTGGAGTTACTACTAAAAACCAGTTCCGTGAAATGCTGCTTATCCATGCTCCAAGGATCTCCCACATATTCTCCCTTAGAGTAAGCCTCTCATCTCTTGTTATGATACCTACTCATAGAGTAAGAATTTCATTCTCCGCCTCCACATTTTTCCTCATGGCTTGAAGCTCATCAGATTTTTGCTCACTTACCACCATCTCCATATTGTTGGTCTTAGGAGGTTGACTTTGATTAAGATTTTTCTCATTTTTCTTTTGTTGACCTTTCTGGTTGAGATTGCCTCTTTTCGGATTAGTGGTCTGAGATTTCTGCATTGTGGTAGAATTCACTTTAGGCTTATTCGAACCTGCAAGATTCTGCTTGCTACTTCTTTGATGCAAAGAGGTTGAGATTTGTTCAGGAGGATTGTCAGAATGAGGTATTTTAGTATGGGATTCAGGTGTAGTTTAAAGAACTTCAAATCTGGAGGTAGTAACAAGATTATGTCTTTGTGGATTCCCAGTGTTCGCAGTGGAGTATGTGCCCTTCTGTTGATTGGAGGTTTTGACTCTTCTTCTTGGGGTTCTCTTAACAAGCATCCAAGGGCCAAAGATTGATGTATCTTCATTATCCTGGGTGATGAGAGTCATCAATTTGATCTTGGTCTTCATTCTGCATAGGATTCTGAACCAAATTTTTCTCAGGAATACACTTTGGAGGAGAGTCTTGGATCTGATCATGATCTCTTGAGACATATGTAATGTTCTTGTCTACATTCTGAGATAAAGAGTTCTTTTCCAAATTCTGGGCCATTGTAGGTTCATGTTGAGACACTTGAGCCTCCTTCTCCTTAAGAAGCAATTGAGCAGAAAGCCTTTTTTTCCGAACAAACATAAAGTTTATGCCCATACTTACCACATTCAAAACAAATTAAATGAAGGCCCTCATACTCTACCTTGAAAGTACGGCCAAGAGAGTTGAAATAAGGAATTAACTATTTCCTAAGGTCAATTTCTATACAGATACGAGCAAAATGACTTCTAGTATGTATTGATGTAGTATGATCAATCTTTAACATAGTTCCTAATTGATTACCAGCCCTCCATAAGAAGTGAGGATTATAAAGTTCAGCAGGAAGGTGAGGTATATGTACCCATACTGCAATTTTCTTAACATTAAAATCTACAGGATCGAAAAGAGGCCTCCACCTTTGCACAAGCAGGTAATGATCAGTCATCAACCAAGGACCTTCATACAACGCATGTTTGTAATTTCCTTCATCTGAGAATCTTACCAAGAAAAAGTCCTTTGATACATCCATTACCCGAATATCTCCATTTTTAGCTCAGAGGTGTTTCAGTTTAGCACTCATGAATTTGAATCCCACACGTTTCCCCATTAGATGAACAATAAGGCTGAACTTCCAGGGGTTACACCATTCTTCATATTCTTCTAATTTAACTCTCACATTTGGGTTGGGGTTAAATTCCATATCTCCCCGGTTATTCATTCTTGCAAGATCCATATTTGGAAAGAGTTCCTCCGTGACATCTGCACAATTTCTGCAGGTTGAAGCTCAAAGCCCGCCTTTGTTTCCATGACTTTATCTCGATACGAGGTTTTCACCACTGGCTCTTGGTTGGGAAGATCATCAACGTTTCCTCGCACAGTTTCAATATCCATCATAGAGTGCCCATCCTCTTTGATTTTCTTGGTGCTTCGGTGGATGAGATCATCCTCCTCCATAGATCGGAGGTGGGGTTCTTGGTTATCAGACATGCAAATCTTGGAGCAAATGAATACTGTAATTTATTACTACTATAAGAAAACAGTTCGCCCGCCTATACGTGTCACCTCCTCCTTTTCTTTTAATTTTTTATAATTTTCTCTCTCCCGTGTGTTGCTTTTGTTTCCCTTTTCTTTTTTAAATTTTTTCTCCAACCTATCTCTTTCTGTTTTTTTTTATCATTTAAGCTTTTTTTTATTTTTCTGATATATCATTTATCTTATTATTTTATTCACCAATAATTTCACTTATTATCTCTTTTATTTTTAATTTATATTAAAATTATTTTTTTAAATATATGTCATGTTTTCTCACTTTTTTTAATTTTGTATTTTTATTTCAATAAAGTGATAATTTATGAATCACGTGTATCCCCATGGGCAGTTGTGCTTTTACCTACCATTTTCTTTCCTCTATCACACTTTAATTTTCTTTTTTAGTACTATATTAAAACAATTTATCCCATTATTTATTCATTTTTTTTGTTTGATTTACATAAAAATATATATTAAAAAATAATAAAATTATTGATTTATATTAAATTTAAAGTGTTTTTCTATTTATCATATTTATCTGTCTATTTTATTCATTAATGTTTTCACTTATTATCTCATCTATTCTATTTACTGATTCTCTATCTTAAAATTATTCTCCCAGTACTTGTGTCATGTTTTCTCAATTGAGTTTTTTTTAATTTTTTATTCACATTTCGGTAAAATGAATTTTTTATGAAGCACATGTATCTTCCACGTGAGACAGTCATGTTCCTGCCATTTTTATCATACATTCATTTTTTTTATGTTTTATTATATAAAAATATTTTCTCTCATTATTCGTTTCTATTAATATGTTTCCTCACAAGAGTTATTTTTTTATGAATCACGAGTATCCTCAACGGGGGAAATTGTGCTTTTACTGTTTTCTTTTTTTTTTCATTTTTATCACACTTTAATTTTTTTTTTATTATTATATTAACAAATTCTCTAATTATTCATTAGTTCATATTTATTTGTTTTATTACATAAAAACACAAATTAAAAAAATAATAAATGTGTTGATTTACATTGAATATAAAGTGTATTTTCCAATATATAATTTATCTCTCTATTTTATTCATTAATATTTTCACCTATATTCTATGTTATCTACTATATACTATAATATCATTTATCTCTCATTTTTTCCTCTTTTTTTTTCTTTTAATATTTTTTTTTTCCAATGCTTTTTTTGTTTCTTTTCTTTTATAATGTTACTTTTATCTAATCTAATCTAATCTAATCTAATCTAATCTAATCTAATACATACGAAAATAAGACCCTTCCCTTGCCACCTGTCAAGCTCTTATGAGTTGTTTTTCCCGCTCAAAAACATCACCATCATTCTTTTTATATGTTTCTTTGTTTTTTCCTTTTCATAAGACCCTTAAATGGTCCATGAAAATTTCTTTCCCGCCCATTTTTGTTCTTCTAATCTAATATATCTAATATACTATTTTTGGTGTTAACCATAGGTATCCCCTATTACTTGGAGCTTAGTCCCAGTCACGTTCCTACCATTTTATTTTTTCTCACACATTAATTTTCTTTTTTATTATTCTTTCTACTTTCGTTTTATTTTTTAATCAAAATTATATCTCCATTTATTTAGCTTTTATTGTAGTGTTTTTTTATGAACCACGAGTATTCTCCATGAAAGGCAGTCTTAATCCTGTCGTTTTCTTTTTTCTTTTTTTTTTATCTCAGTTTCATTTTCTTTTTTTTATTATGATTAAAATAATTTCCTTCATTATTCATTTTTATTATATATTTTATTATAAAAGAAAATTTCTTTCCCGCCCAATTTTGTTCTTCTAATCTAATATATCTAATATACCATTTTTGTTGTTAACCATAGGTATCCCCTATTACCAGGGGCAATACTATTCGGAGCTTAGTCACAGTTCTGTTCCTACCATTTTAATTTTTCTCACACATTAATTTTCTTTTATTATTATCCTATTTACTTCTTTTTAATTTTTTTTATCAAAATTATATCTCCATTAATTTAGCTTCTATTGTAGTGTTTTTTTTATGAATCACGGGTATCCTCCACGGGAGATAGTCTTAATCATGTCATTTTCTTTTTTGTTTTATTTTTTTTATCTCATTTTCATTTTCTTTTTTATTATAATTAAAATATTTTCTCACATTATTCGTTTTTGTTAATATGTTTCATTATAAAAGATTTTTTTATGAACTGCAGGTATTCTCCACGGAGACAATCATGTTCCTACCATATTTTTTTTCTCACACATTAATTTCCTTTTTTTATTATCCATTTTACTTTCTTCTTATTTTTTTTATCAAAATTATATCTCCATTTTTTAGCTTCTATTGTAGTGTTTTTGTTATGGATCACGGGTATCCTCTGTAACATCCTAAATTTGTAGGACAAATAAAATAAAAGAAAAGGAAAAAATAATAGTATTATTATTTTAATAATACTAATTAATTAAATAAAAGAAATAAATAATAGTGTAGTAATATTAGTATTTTTATTAATAATGTCATCTCTAATTAAAAGAGGATAAGTGGGTTGAGAGTGGGCCCAGCCCAATTAGGCATTTAAGTAAGGAAGGGTTACCAATTCACCCTAATCCTTATTTTCCAAATCGTCAGAGAGCGAAACCATAAGGAGGGGAGAAACGACTCCACAAGGAGAAGGTGCTGCAGAGTAGATCAGTAAGAGGGAGCCACCATTCGCTTTTGGGATTGTCATCTCTAAGGTACGGTGGGGGAGAGTGTGCTGCTTGTATGTGCATGTGGGGGTGCTTGGGTAGTGATCTAAGACTTTAAATTCGAAATTGATTTATGAATCTTAAGTGTTGTATGATGAAAACCTGTTGTTTGATGATTAATTGTATGAATCTTGGTGAATCTTGATTGAATTGGAAGAGGGTAGCGAGAATAGCGAAAAAGGGTAGATAAGGGTTTGATGATTTGGGATTATGATGGAATAACTGTGAAATCTGTGTAAAGATTGGTGTTTTTGCTGAGTTTGTTTGATATAAACGTGTATGATTGATGTATTAACCTTAAGGATTGATTAGAGGTTGAATAAGAGGGTTTAAAAGGGGTAAAAATCACAAGAACTGTCATCTCGTGTCGCGGGTAATCGATTACAGAGGTTTGTAATCGATTACAGAGTATTCTGGGCAGCAAGAGAGTGATTCTGGCTTGCTGGTAATCGATTACATGGGTTTGTAATCGATTACCAAAGTTGAGTTGATGGTAATCGATTACCAGGCTTGACAGCTTTCTCGCCTGAGCAAGAATGTGTCTGTTAAGGGTGCAAACGAGCTCGGAACCCTATCATATAGCATATCAAACTGAAGCCCCAGATCTTAACTTTCTAATAGAAGTGGAATCATATTAATTGGACACCTAAGGGTCTGTTTGGTTTACATTTTCATTTCCTGTTTCCATTTTCAGTTTTCATTCTGTTTCCTGTTTTCTGAAATTTTACAAAGGAAAAACTGGAAATGCTGAAAACAGCAAATTTTTGTTTCCAGCATTTCCAGTTTTTCCTTTGTAAAATTCCTGAAAACAGGAAACAAAAAATAGAAACAGGAAATGAAAAAACAAACCAAACAGGCCCTAAAACTCTAGATATTTCCAAATTAGTGCACTAAGGTCATTAAGTTTAAAACTTGAAGACTCCAAAATTGAGGAATCGCCTCTGGTAATCGATTACAGGTCTAATTGAGTATGAGAGTGTTGTTTATGTGATGATTGTGTTCCTTTTGTCTATTGATGTAGTTTATACACATTGTTTGTGGAATTGAGAGATTTAAGTGGATGTTCATAGAGTATTGATTGTGGTGTAGTAGGATGACATGAATATCTCCTTTGATGATAGATGTTTATAATTATGATGTATGATGATGATGTATTGATGTATTGAGTTCATGATGATGATGCATTGATGTATTGAGTTTATGATGATGTATGAGATGTGTGATGATAATATATTGATGTAATGAGCATATGAGGCATGAGGTGTGTGATGATGACATAATTATGCATTGAGCATATTGTGTGTTATAATGATGATGATATATTGATGCGTTGAGCATAAGAGCTATGTGATAATGATGATATAGATGTATTGAGCACATGAGTGTGTGATATGATGATGATTATGCATTGAGCATATGAGGTGTGGTACCTGAGATGCACAAGCCCAAGAGAGGGGTGTTGTGTAACCTATCGACCTTTGTGGTGATAACGGTAGGGTGCAACTCAGGAGGTGAACTGTACAGACCCATTGAGGGGTGGTGCAGAGACCATGATGTGGACATTTTTGCACAAGCCTAGAGTGGGTGAAGTGCAACCTACCGGCCTGTGGTGTGTTTAACGGTAGGGCTATATTTGTGGGGCAGATGTCTCTGTACAAGCCTAGAGTGGGGCGTTGTGCAATCTACCGGCCTGTGTGGTGATTAACAGTAGGGCCATCATCGGTAACAACTAGGGAGATTGATGAGGTGCGCCCATTGTGTGGAGTTCCAAGTCATGATCCTTGGGATGAGGTTAATGAGGTTAATTAGGTTTGGTGTGCATGATGATAGATGAACATGCATTGCATTTGATGATGAGATTGATTTATATTATGATGATATGAGTATTATGTAGAGAATAGAGAATGTTTTTCTTGGTGATTTGCGAGTGTGAATTATAAATTGGTGTTGAGATAATATAATTGCTAATAAAGGGTGTAAGATGATATGAGTATGATATTACTTGATGATAATGATAATTATATGTGGGTGAGGATAGGGTAGCCTTCTGTGTGTATGTATGAGTTGGTATTCTTTTCCTCACCGTTACACTGTGGTTAATTTTACAGGTGATGATGATGACACGACAAGTGTCGAATATTGATTGAAGGGAGTGTCACTCTGATATTTGTGACATCAGGGCTTAGCATTAGGGGTTTATTTTATGTTTTTTAGGAAGATATTATGTAAACTATTTTAAGTGCCTTACATGGCTAAGAAGGATATTTTACTGTTAACTTTCGAGGTAGTGATGTTTTATTTACTTTGGAAACCTTTAACTTTAATTTCTATTTTAAATGAGTTGGGGTTGGTTCAAGTGGTACATGCTTGTTTCCCCTTAACCAAGGTCTCGGGTTCGAGTCTTGTGGATGGAAAAAATCCCCGCTGGGAGAGCTAGCCCCACCATGATGTGGATGTTCCCGGCTCGAACAGGATTGCCTCCCGTGGAGGATACCTGTGGTTAAACAAAAAAAATAAATGGTGTTTTAACGAGAGAAGATGAACCCTTTTACCCATTGCGGTCTGTTATTTCCCAAATATTCCTAATAGATGAATGTATAAGAGGTTGGGGTAGAAGGGTGTCACATCCTCCACGGGAGACAGTCTTAATCCTGTCATTTTCTTTTTCCTTTTATTTTTTTTCTCACTTTCATTTTCTTTTTTATTATGATATTAAAATATTTTCTCTCATTATTCGTTTTTATTAATATGTTTCATTATAAAAGAATTTTTTATGAACTGCGGGTATTCTCCACGGGAGACGGTCATGTTCCTACCATTTTATCTTTTCTCACATTAATTTACTTTTATTATTATTATTATTATTATTATATTATTATTATTATTATTATTATATTACATTTAATGTACATCAACACATTTATATTGTTTCCTAATGTGTGTTTTTATGTAATAAAAAACTCAGAAATTGGCTGACAAAAACTGTATCATCCTTTTTACTTTCTTTTTATTTTATTTTTCAAAATCATATCTCCATTTATTTAGCTTCTATTGTAGTGTTTTTTTTCTCCTTTTTATTTGTTTTTAATTAATTATTCACTTATAATATCATTCTTCTTCATTCTCACGTTAGTAAATGATTTTTTTTTATGAATCACGGGTATCATACACGGGGGCGGTCTTAATCCTGTCGTTTTCCTTTTTTTTATTTTTATCACACTTTCATTTTTTTTTATTATGATATTAAAATATTTTCTTTCATTATTTGTTTTATTAATATGTTTCACTATGGAAGAATCTTTTTATGAACACGAGTATTATCCACGAGAGACAGTCTCGTTCCTACCATTTTATCTATTCTATTTACTCTATATTAAAATTGTTTTCACAGTACATGTGTCGTGTTTTCAAACTTCCGTTTTTTTTTTGGTTTTTTAATTCTCATTTAGTAATGGTTTTTTATGCAATGAATAACAGATATCCTCCACGGGAGAGACTTGCTTTTGTCATTTTCTTTTATATCTATCGCACTTTTGTTTTCTTTTTTTATTATATTAAATCATTTTTACTAATTATTCGTTCCTATAATTTGTTTTATTATAAGAGTAATTTTTTTAATGAACCACAGGAGGCAGTCTTGCTCTTACCATTTTTTTCTTTTTTTCTCATACATTAATTTTCTTTATTATTATTATTATATTTAAACATATTCTCTTAATATAAAGTATTTATGATAGCTAATATTTGATCCCGTGCGAAGCACGGGCAACATAAATCATACCATCAATTTACCCGTGCGAAGGCACAAGTCACCTACTAGTTTTTTACTAAACTCCTTGTATTAAGGGCCCATTTGGTTTGGATTTTCATTTCCTGTTTTTATTTTATGTTTTTTGTTTTCTGATATTTTACAATTTCCAGTTTTCTTTTGTAAAATTTCAGAAAACAGGAAACAGAATGAAAATAGAAAATGAAAATGTAAACCAAACACGCCCTACTTTCCCACGTTTAGTATAAGTTTTAAAAATTATATTTCCGGGTATTATTGATTCATAAAAAATATTTTACACATCTTTTAGTTAAATTTTATTCCTATGGTGAGAGGTGAGAATTTACATTTCCCTTTCATTTAATTCTATTCTATTTTTCTATTTTTATTTTTAAAATAAATAAATTTAAAAATATTCAATATTTACTAAACACGTTTAAAAATTTTACCTGAAAAATAACATTATTGATAATAGAATTTCCAAAATATATTCCCATGATATTAAACCTTCAAACAAACTTCCCCTAGGATAATTTTAACCTACACATTAGCCGAGCTACTTATTTGTATTTAGGTCAGGTTATTAAAAAGTTAAAAATAAGAAAATGTTGAAATTGTTTTTCAACTAAAGTTATTTATGTGAGTATAAATAAACAATAAATAATCACATAAAGCATGGGTGAGTGAAGTTTTCCTTGCGACATTGTAACTGGGAGAAGCAGCTGGAAAGTTTGGTTCTTTCCCTGTATTCATTTTTCTCTGCATGTGTTGTGTGCCTGTGCGGTTCATTCAACGAACCTTTGCCCCCCTCTCTCTCTTCCATGCCTAATGATTTTTCATTTCCCTTTAATGAACGTGAATAGGATAGTTTTATTTACAGACCGAATTTGATATTGTTAAGAATGTTCTACTTGCCTTGTTTCTCGATTTTTTGTTGTATTCTGAATATTCAATTTTTATTCTGATTCGTCCCTTTTGGCTTTGCTACCATTTTTGGTACATCATAATATGACTCAACATCAAAGCAATTCATAAAGTGAAAACATGCACATGAAAAGGCTTTAACTTTATGAAGATAAACCCAACCCAAGATTCCTTTTTTTTATTATATTACTTCTTTATGGTTATAGCCATCATGGGATATACTATTTTAGTGATAAATTTGGCTTCTTCTGCCACATTCTGAATATCATTTGGAAGTGCTAGAGTGTGTTATTCTGGAGAAAGACTCTGTTACTGATTCTTTGTTACTTCATTTTTGATTTGTAGATATCAGTTCCTCTTGATGCAATGGGAGTCTTTGAGAGCTCCACCCTCTCCCTGTGGTGTCATAACTATCAGCATTGCTTGCTATTGGCCAAAAAATCTAAGCAGTGTGAGGGAGACAGCTTCTTTCTCCTTAGGTGTAGTAAGTGTCATTGTTTGGGTTGTTGCTGAGATACCTCAAATAATCACAAACTACAGAACAAAATCTGCTGATGGTCTTTCTGTCACTTTCTTGATCACATGGATTATTGGGTAAATTAGCTTTTCATTAAAATTTCCCAAGGGCTGCTAGCATTTTTGTTATCACTTATCAGATTCAATCTAAATAATTGATCCCTATCCTTATTTAACTGTTTGTGTGTTCTGCTGGTCTAGTTGAATCTCTAACACCTCTTGGTACTTAATACAATCTATAAAACCTTCAGTTGAGTATGTCATGAGAGATCTCTCTTTACTAAATTGATGGATGTGATTTGTGCAACAAACTTATTCACTTCACTCCATGTTTAAATTCACATAAGGAATATAGCTTGAATATAAGTATATGCTCAAGGAACCTGTTTGCTATCCCCTTAAAATTGAAGTGAAAAATCAGGATGAGTTCTTTTCTTTCTTTATATTTTTTTAATTCATTTAATCTCATCTTTGAACCTTACTCTCATTCTTAAGGATATGCTTACTTACCCTAGAGAAGTAAGAAGTAAAACACTAGGAACTTGAGGCTGTTGGTTCTAAATTAGTTTGGGTGCATGCATGCCATTGTTAATTAGGAGAATCAACAGGTTACTTTGAAGGGGAAGAAAACATCATTAAAATATGGTAATTGACAGGAACAGATCATCTTATGCTGAATTTTCACATGACCTTGTCATACAAAAATTTTGTGTCTATCTCTCTCTTTATAAATATTCACAAATTTTTATAGGACCCTACCTATTTAATATCTATGAACATAGATACAAAACCTTTACATGACAAGATGATGTGAAATTTTAACAAAAGGATCCGTTCCTAGTGATATTCTAATTTAAATTTCTATACAATTTAGGATTTCATGTATGACAGTTTAATGTTTTTGAGTAGGAAAATGAGGCTATCTAGATCAGGATGCCCAGATAGATACATGCATGGATGGATCTCATCCTACTTGTGGGTGCCCACGTGGGTGGAATCCACATACATGTGTCTATCCTTGCTACCTAGCAGTGCTCATTCAAGTATTCCTTTTTCCATTGACCCATACATGTTTGAAATTCTCATTCAACAATGTTCACTATTTTGATTCAATTTATTTATATACTGCAGAGATCTATTCAACGTCTTTGGATGCATGCTGGAACCTACAACTGTGAGTGTCTCTCATGTCTTAAATATTTAAGTAGCCTGCCTTTTAGGAGAAATCTTTTAAGTTTGCTATTACTTTTCCTATTATCAACATTCATAACATTTTCACTAAAGAAAAAAAAATCACATAACAATACCATTGAACAACAACCAAGGTAAAGACCTAGTTTTTTGGATGATGCCTTTTACTGTTAATTCTGATTTCTCAAGTGTGGAAATTGCCTAGGAAACAAACTCTGGTAACTCCTTGAAAACCCTCTCACAATCATAGAAAATTTCTGGAAATACTCTAAAAAATTAACATTATAATAGTAATATTTAGAAAAAGGGTTACATGAAGGCTTGCTAGATTAAATCTGCAGAAATTGCTAATCTGCCTTGTCAGAAAATGCCCTTGTAATTCTGAAAGTGAAGACTCTATGGTAAACCTTTTCGATCATTAGACTTCTGTTCTTGCTGTGCACTTCATCCCCCTGAAAAGCAAAAGCTGAATGACCAAATTTGTAAAACAGATTGCATTACCAAATTGATTTCAAGCTCAATTCATGCCTAAGATAATCTTCTCCAAGTCTTTATTTTTTGTCCATATCTTCTCCTAGTCTTTGAATTCTTCAAGTTTTGGATGATTTAGAAGATCAATATACTTATTTTCATTTTCAATATCAATTAACTTTCTCTTTTGTTTCTTGTTTAGGGATATCTGTTACTTTAGAAATTGATAGGAGAGAAGAGCTCCTGTATTTTGTCTCTGTGTATTTAAATTAATAAACCAAGTTTTATTCAAATGTATTACAACTAGTACATACTCGTCCCAATACCAACACTTTACACATTATTGTTCTCTAAAATTCTCAAATTATTAGTTAGTAAAAGACGACTGTTTTCATCTTGCTATCTCGGAAGGCTTTTGTTTTGAAAATACTCATGTATTCTCAGAGTGATTCTCTCAGCATTTCAGATTTTATTATTATATGATGTTTTTAAATTTAATCCAGTGGCATGTATGCTTATACTATCCATATGATATGTTTTTAGTGGACAGAGTGTAGCACTCTTAGAATACATAAGAATCTCTTTTACTTGTGAGCATCATGAGCAATTTTTTACCCGTTTTCTGAATGACATTTGTTAGGTACCAAGAAATGGGTTCTGAGTTTTCAAAGAGAAAGATGAAAAAAAAAGAAAGGAAAGGAAAAAGTATGCTCCAGTAGTGTTTATTGAATTACAAACAAAGAACCTAAGGAGATAGTTCTCTTCCAAGGGTTTCCTCACAAATGGTTTCCCCTTTCTACAACAGAATTAGTGCTCAGTTTCTAAATGATAACAAATCAGAATGATCCCTCTACCCTTTTCTCCCCCTATTTATTTAGGTAACTAATCCCCTCTAACTAACTAAGGGTCCATTTGGTTTACAGTTGAGTAGAATTGATTCTAGAAATGAATGGTTGAGATAGATGATGCACGTTTACGAAGTCTGTTGGACGAAAGTGATTTAAAATCAATTCTGCAAAACCATGGTTTTGTACTGTGGAAATTTAAAACAAACGGGCCATAAGTAAAGAATATTAGAATAATATATTTAATATCTTAAGAATATCCGTTAAGATTAGGTTTAATCCTATAATATTTCCTAGAATTAGTTTCCGTATTTCTAGATAATTATTATGATTTGTTTCCTAATTACTAGTCTATATTGGTAAGTAAAATAAGTGTCAGTGTATAGTATTTTGTAATCAATCTATTACCATTTATCTATTATGAATTATTCTTCTCTCTTCTTACTTTCTATATCCAAAATCCTATAACTTCAACACTAACTAACTAACTGCTCTAGCTGTCAAAACTAACTATTTCTTTGTTTTCCCTTTATTCTTCTAAGGAACATATTTGTATTGAACATGTTTTGTCTCACATGCCAATATGTAATTGGTGATGCTTAAGTTGATAAGGGTATAATAAGTGATTCCTTTTATTTCTTTATACAGCTTCCAACTCAATTATATATTGCAGTGGTAAGGACCCTGGCCGAAGACTGACGGGTTATGGTACCTAAGAAATCATTCTTGCTATCTGACTTTCCCAGCCTCAGTTGATGTGATCTTTTTCCTGATGTATTAATATGCAGCTGTATACCATTATAACTATTGTACTTGGTTCACAAACCATTTACTATGGACACATATATCAATTAAAATACAAGAGACAGCTTAAGGTGCAATCCCCTATACTTTATGCTGCATATGATCTTTTGACTTGTATTGTATATGTCTGCTGATTATAATTCTTTTTCAAAATTGTAAATAGTATATCTCCCTCCTCCTTCAATTAGTGGGGTTGAGATTTCCTCGGAATTGTCAGTCAATGTCTGTAGACAGCAATGGAAAAGTAATATAAGTTTTTTTCTTCTTTTTCTGTGTGTGTGAAGCTAACCATCAAATGATAGACTCTTGGAAATTTCTGTTTCTAATATGTGTGGTGTATAGACCAGATTCCTGTTTAATTCAATTGGGAATCAAAATGAAAGCTCAAGTTTCATATAAAACAATCTGCAAGGATCTTGGAGTCAGACATAGTCTAGCTCTGGACCTCAAATGAATAGTGGGCAGTGGCAGCCTAAGTATGTAGCTGTGGGAGTCAAAGTAACATACTTAATGAGGATAAAGCTATTTAGATTAATTTAATTAAATGTGCCTCTGTCTGCCCTCTTTGTATATGTACTGATCACTTGTGGAACTTCTTCATTATCCACACCAACTCAACTGTATGACTAGATGTCGGGACTATATGACCAAATTAGGTGGTAGAGATAACTTACAAAATATACTGTCATAATTGCAATTATTTTTTAAAAGTTTGTGATCAGTTCTAGACAAGTTGAGATACTTACTGAGTTACAGTAATCTTCAATTTCCTAATATATTATTTTCATTTGTATTCTGTCATTCCAAGCAGGGGCAGGTTGAAACACCAACAAAAGTTGGACAAGTGGAAAAAGTCGGTGAAGCTGAACAGAGTAATGAATTTGATGATTTCAGTAGAGGCACTGGTTTGAGTTCTCCTATTCCTCTTCCAGCACACCCTCGAAGAATATCTACTACTAGAAGAGAGTTATTCTTCCAGTAAGAAATCTTTCTCATTAAAATCTATTCAAAATGCACACTTGTGATTGTGATGTAGCTTCTTTGTCAACCAACCTCAATCTCCCGATGTGTTTGATATGAAGAAATTATCTGATTTTCCCTCAATCTTGGGCAGTATCTACTCAAACTTAAATTCATTTCATCAGAGAATTGTTAATTTAAAATGCATTTATTTTCAATCTTATAGAACCATTCAGAAATTATGGTGGTTAGTGGTTTATTCAGGTTTTCAATGTGAGGATAAGCTTATCTTGTTCTCTTGAAAACTGGCAATAAGCCTTACATCATAAAAAGACAAGATTCAAAAGATCAAAACCATCCTTTTGTGCACAAACCTTGAAATTGAGGAACTAAAATGATGTCATGTACTATTATTCAGGGACAGAGTTAGTGTCAACTTTCAATGGTTGAGAACTGAATTGATGCCATTTTTTCGGTTATTGTGAGACTAAATTAATGTCACTCTCTTTTAAGAACTAAATTAATGTCACCTATCTTTCAGGAGAAATTTTTTCGGTACTCCTGCACTATTGAGTACTCCCTCTATTGAATTTGACATTATTGTTTTATTTTTAACTTAGAAAAACAAATTTGAAGTTGGAAAAACTAACCATACATGCCAAGTGTTTGCATTTTAGTTGAAGGAGTAGATATTACTGTAGCACAGAATTTTTTCCTTTCAGGAACCAAATTGATATCAACTTAATCATTTAGGGACCAAAATGGTAGTTTACTAAAAAGAATTCAAATCTTTTGCAATGATTTAAAAACTGAAGAAATGCTTTAATAAATGAATAAAATTTTGTGCTTTTGGGGAACTTGTGCAAGAACTATTTGTTAAAATGACATCACTCAATAGCAAAATATTGTGAGCCCCTAGTTCCAACTCATGATTAACTACTATGTGATGATCATTCCAGCCATCTTGTCGAGTTGTCTTTCTGGCGATGTTTGTCTCTCCGAAGTCTCCAAGATCCTTGAGTTGCCTTCCAGCCATGTTTTGTGGATCCCACATTATATTTTCCTTTTTAAAGATTTATTTGTAACAAGCTGAAAGCTTAGTACGGTTTAGCTTGAGGGGGAGTGTTAGAATATATGATAAATATCTCATAATAATTGGATTATACCTTAGAATGTTTTTGAATATCTTAGCTTGTCTCTTAGGATTAGTCTTCATATTTTTTAATATTTCATGATTTGTTTCCTTATTTAATTAGGATTAGAGTCACTAATAATCTTTTTTAATTTCCTTATTCAATTAGGATTAGGGATCTAGTACTAGTATAAATAAGGGTTACTGCAAAGTCTTTTGCATATCAAACTATAATCACAATTCAAGTAAATTTATTTTCTCTTCACTCCTTCCTGATCTAAAACCCTATAATTTCAACAGTGTGCTCATTTGTTTTGAATTCATTAGGTCAGCAAGATATCTATCCAAGAGTCATACTCCAACAGCAGGATCCATCTTAGCCCAAAGAACGACCTACTTCTCCAATTTTAGGTTCTATAAAAGAGAACTTGCTGGGTTCAGCTGTTGCCACACAATCTGCACCAGCTTTGAAGATTAAGACTACTCTTGTATTGTAAACATTCTAGTTCTATTACTACCTTGTATATTGTAAAGAACCAACTATTCCAAAGCTTAAGCTATTGGATGGATGACACATAAATGGATATGTTTCTAACACGCCCCCTCACGCAAGAGCCCTTTGGACTTGAAGCGTGGACAATACACAGCCCACCTACCTTGTGCTGAAATAAACCTTTTTTATTGGAATAATGGGGGCGGCAAGGATCAAACTCTTGACCACTTGGTCACAGAGACTCTGATACCATGTCAAGAACCAAGTATCCCAAAAGCTTAAGCTATTGGGTGGTGGACACATGAATAGATATATTTCTAACATATATGACTATGACATTGGAAGCATTGAAATCTAATTGCATCTAGTCTTTGTTCAGGTGTCATCGTTAACATTTCTTGGTGCTATCAATATGCACCAATCACTAAATAAAAGAATTATTCCCATGGTCTCAAACCCAAGACAACAATTTGTGATCTATGTTGGACGAAAGCTTTTACAGGTAATGGAAGTCATAACTTGTCTACCTATATAAAAGATTAATCTCCCTGGTTGAATATGCATCTGATTGTTTATAATTTAGTTAAATTATCCTATAAGAATATGAATAACTTGATCATCAGCTGAAATCTTTTTTAATTTGTTACTTCCTGTTCAGTCAATTTGATGATCAATTACAGAATCAAAGTAATGCTCTCTCATTTACTTTCCCCTACCTATTGAACACATGATTTTATCCCACATCCTTGTGCCCTTACAAAAGACTATACATATACATTCTGAACCAGTTAGTACCCTCTGAATGTGTTATTCACAATCTGAAACATTTTGGTTATTGTTAGGCGATGGCCAGGTGACTGTTGCACATTAGTGTATTATGGATGAGAGAGTGACCCTGGATGACTAAAGATTCAGTTTTAAGCAGTATTTATGGTTTTTATTAGATATAAAACTATTTGATATGTATTTTCACCTAATAGCTTAAGCTTTGGGGATAACGTATTTATGATGGTATTGAAACTTTTATAACCATATAGTATTAAGTTTGATCCTTTTTACTCTCTTCTTCTAAAGAAAAATTAACTTTTAGTACAAGTTAGGGTGGATTGTACATAGTCCATGCTTCAAGCCGAAAGGTCTCTTGCAACATGTTAGATATAAAACCTTTCATGTGCTTTCATAACCAATATTGTATTGATTTTAAACTTTCAAGCAATGTAAAACAAAAATAAAATGAAATATGCTTTTCCTATTTGTCATTAATTCGTACATAAATTGCAGGATAGCGGGGATCAGCTGCTGGAGAATGGTGCCACTGGACTCAATGGCACTGGGACCCTCCTTGGTTGGGCAATGACATTTGTATATTTGGGTGGAAGACTACCTCAAATTTGTTTAAATGTGAGTTTTATATTTATTTTCCAGTAGCTTAGGTTGGACTACAGATAAAAATTCTATTACATAAGACATTATTTTTACTGTTTAACTGATAGCATGCTTTAGTCATTCATCACATCACTTCGATAGTCTGATTTATGATAAACAAGAAAATGTATGCTATAGAAAAAAATAGAGTACAGAATACTCTATAGAAATATAATAGACACGGGCAAGAAAATGATAGAAATTAAATTTTGGTATTTTTCATGAGAAACTGGTCTATAACATATTTGAAAATTTCAGAATCATCTAATAAGCTTCATTTTCCAGTAGATCATATGCTTTAACTGGTTGTTTATATTGACGCATAATTCTCATTAATTTTGCAGATCAGAAGGGGACATGTTGAGGTTAGGGACTCTAACTATTAAAGTTGTGATCCTTTCTGTATTTTATTCTTGATTATCATTAGCAACTGAAAACTTTGGATAGAAGTGTCATGAATCAACTATCCAAAAGCTTAAGGTATTGGGTGGAGGACACATGAATGGCTTTATTCTAACACGTCCCTTCACGCAAGAGTCCTTTGGGCTTGTAGCGTGAACAATGCACAGGCCCACCTACCCTGTGCTAAAATTAAACTTTTTTTATTGGAATAATGGGGGCAGCAAGAACTGAACTGTTGACCACTTGGTCATAGAGGCTTTGATACCATGTAACCAACTATCCAAAAACTTAAGCTATTGGATGGAGGACACATGAATGACTTTATTCCAACAAGAAGTATGACAGAGAAGTCTCCTCCCTTCACCAGATCACCCTTATGAGAGAAGTAGAAGATATATTTTTCTAGTTGCATGAAGTAGTTTTGATTGATTAGCTCACAAGGTAGAGTTTAAAGTTTTATGTTTTGTAGGGCCTAAATCCTTTGATGTTTCTCTTTGCTTTAATTGGGAATGCTACTTATGTAGCAAGGTATGCTTCCAGTTTATATTATCTTTTCTAATTTTAAGTCTCAATTGACTTTTTCCAATTGAAAATATAGTGAAAGTATGAAATTATCACATTTATTCAATGAACATGTAATTTGTCCTTTTATGTAGCATACTTGTGAGCAGCTTGGATTGGTCAAGAATCGGACCAAATCTTCCATGGCTAGTAGATGCAGGAGGATGTGTCCTTCTTGATTCTTTTGTATCCTTTTTTATATATCTATCTTCCAACAAATTATTCTTGCTAGAGAGATGTCGATTCTACATAGTTAAAGTTATATGTAGGATCAACAAAGATAGCCTTAGAGTTTACTTATTTACTAAAAAGGTTATGCATATGGATAGTCTGAGGCCTCTTAGATAGGAATATATTTCCCATTTTCATTTGAGTTAGTAAGAATTCTATGTATAGACACTGAGCAAGCAATCTAAGTACACAACGTTTAAGGACCATATTTTAACTGAAAAGAAAATATCATACATAGTATGCTATCAAGTTTAAATATTCAAAAATATAAAGTAAAAAGGAAGATAAAATGTGTATATAAGGTTCCTATTGAGCCATCCATGTACAGAAAGTTAACAGGCATCAGAAATATGTTTACCTTAATTTATCTGTTTTAGATTTTAATGCAGTTTATATATTTCCGCTTTTGGACCTCCTCAGGCCTGTAGAGTAAATATAAACATCAGAACGTTGCTTATTGAGAGAAGAAACAAGGATTTTCAGGTCTCTCTCTCACTTTCTATATGTGTGCATAACTGCATATGCATGTGTGCCATGTTGGTTTGTGTTTGTGCATGCCTTTTCTTAGTGGTGGAGTGGTGTAGGGTATTAGAGGCTGTTAAGACTAATAGTGTTCCAAATAAACTAAGTGCCTCCCCGCCAAAATTAGGGGGATTCAAAAGGGAGGAAAAATGGCTTTATGGTTTTCAACTGTGTTGATTTTGTTTTTAATTTCAATATTGCCCTTACATAAATTATCTCTTGCAACCCTCTGTTAACAATGATGTATAATGTTTCTTCACTTTTATGCTGTGCAAGCCTCAATTCTAGAACTTATTTACATTAGACCAAGTGCTCGTTTGGTTACAATTGGGTAAAACTGATTTTAAAATCAATGGGTAAAAATGAATTATGCACAAGTTATGAAACACATTTAATATAAGTGATTTTGTTTCAATTTTTTAAAACCACGTTTTACTGTTTCAACACATATCCAAACGGGTTACAAGTCAGGTTATTTTCCTTCCCCTCCCGTTCCCTTCAACCAAACCAAATAAGGATTTTTTACTTTCCCTATCAGCCTCCCCTCCCTTTAATTAAAATCCCTCCACTCCCCTCATTTAAACCAAACAATCTGTAATGAAAAATGGAAAGTGTTAATAGTTTTAAATATTTAAGGTGGTAAAATCATTAAGGATGAAGCCATAAAACGGGGAATATTCTGTTTGTATCCATCATATGCCAGATAAGCATGAAATGGACAGTTTTGGCAGAGTGCATCAATAATTGATCATGATTATTTATCAAACCCAGCCTAACTTTGATCTGTTCAAGCTTGGATCACTGGTCAAGCTGTGTTTATAAATTCTTCATGTATTTCTACAGAAGAAAGTTATAAGATACTGAACGAAAAAAATCTATATAAAAGGAAATATTTGTTTTCAATAAATAGTATGTATCCATGACCAACAAAGTACACAATTTTTGTATTATGCTGTCTATCCATGAAATTGGGATCATATCAATGCAAAATTTAGACAAGGGCGTGACTATATCCTTTTGTGAGTTTGAAGGCATTAATTCTCTAGAATATCCAGTGTCCCAACAGATGGAGTCCCAAAAATTCCAAAGCAAGCCTCTGTAGAGATTTGATTTGAAAACCTATTAGTCACCCAGTGGATGAATTTATTGCTGTGCATTCAGACAACTAATGTTTGCATTTCATGTTATCATTCAACTAGTGTCACTCATGCATTACCATATTCTATATCTATCACTTTGGCTATAGTTTGCCAGTAACACAAATTCATTAAACCCAAACATAAATGCCTATGCTCATGGAACAGTCAATTTATACAAACTCATATTCTGCTTAGTAATGTTGTTTTCCAGGGTTAATATTACTTTCAGTTTTAATAAATCTTGGTGATTTTCTCCAACTTCAGTTAGAGCTAGATTATTTCATAAGGCTGACATGGATGTTCATAGCAATCTTTCAATCTCCACCAAGTTGAGCTAGACGTGTAAGCATGAAGCTGAATTGCTGAATGGTGACTGCTGATAATTGTTACAATAATTGGCCTAGTGACCAGAAAAACAAAAGGAAGTGGTTTTGTTTATTTGATAGGCCAAGCAATTTTGTTTTTGAGGTTGATGCTTCCATTTTGCATTCCTCTTCAACTTGCTATTTGTCAACCCTGAGAATTTTGGCCGGACATTATCAAAATCAGTTCATTTTTACTTGTTGATGCCATTTATAAAGACATTAGTTACCCTTTCAATTTTCAACCAGCACTATATTTTGTCAACCTATATGCTTGGACTTATAAAGCTTGGTCCTAAATCTGAATGTTCTTTACTAGCACTTGCTGCATACTGAGCTATGGTTGTAGTCAGCAGACAAGGTCAAGTAGACATCCTCTGTAATAATGATCAAGTTTTGCTCCTGTCTTCATCCTTTTCAAACAAATTTTATTTTTTTTCTCAATAGAAATCACCCTACCTTAATATTCAACTAGTAATGTTTACGTCTATTACACAAGTATTTAAAATTAAGATAAAATCCAACAAATATATAGGGCATGCTAAAATTATAAACAAAGTGGCCAGAAATCACCATAGAAACTTGTGTCGTTTGTGATGTTGAGTAACTCAACACCTCTTGATAAGATCCTTGTTGAAATCATTGCATAAGATAAGTTTTACCATATGGTGACTACTTGCTTTTCACTTTAGGATTCCATTTTGTGGTACTTGCGCAAGAGGACTCTTCCCTGCAAGTAGCCTTACACGGTTTATTGAGCATGTAACCTCTATTAAAAGTGAACAAATTTTGTATTTAACTATGATATATATAGACACTCCAACAGAATCAACACCCATTTAACACCCATTTGACACCTCTTATCTTTCTTTATCTCTCTTCCTTTCACCTCTTATCTTTCTTTACCAATTTCCTTTTGCATTTACATGTATTCATAGGCTACAAGATGTTCTGCAGTAGCCTTAAGCTTGGGAAGCTTGACCCTTGGGGCTTCAGTGGCACCATATAAGACCCTTGAGGGCAAAACACAATGTACACTGATGCATCAAGACCAAGTTCTAGATCATATACACGCTGCCCTGCAGCATATTCCCCCATAAGTTGGTAAGATCTTTCTGATTGATCCATTGCAACACAAATATCCTCACTACCTGTTCAAATTCAAGGGATATGAAAAAAAATGAAATTTCTTCAAAACTAAATAGACTACATAGCACTTCAAGGTTGGAATTACTCACAAGCAGCTAATTCTATCTGAGTCTGGTAGATAAAATCCAGAACCGCAGATATCTCTTTCTCAAACTTATGAAATGGCCCATTAGAGAATTCCATCTTTCTCAGTTTACATAGTCCCTCCCCCAACTCCATCATGGCTCCTCTATGGTTCTATTCAATAACACAAAATCCAAGCTAAACCATACCATAAACAAAGTGGAACTTATTAATAAGACACACAAGTAACATATTATATATAGAACCTGGTTGAAGAGGTGATTGAAAACCCACTGCACATTGCAGAATTCCATGAATCAGTGTTCTGGAGGGGTCTTCAGCGTTGTGCCAAAGGGCTTCAAGATAATCATGGCATTTGTAGTACTCTCCACCATTGAAGAGAGCCACTGCTTCATCAAAATTGTGGTCTTCATCATCATCATCATCCTTGTCATCTTCTTCTTCTTCTTCAGTGAAATACCTGTAAGAAACAGCTAAGAGCTTGGGGTTGCTGTTTCTACGGTTCAGGTGCTGCTTTGAACGAGTCAGTGGATTGAAAGATGGAGTGAGAGTGATGGGGTTGTAAGGAGGGAGTGGAAAACAACGTTGGGATGAGGTATGGGAAACAATTCTGAGAGAAGAAGGAGGAGGAAGAAGAGCCATAGATGTAGAATGAGGAGAGAAGATTTCTCTGGTTTAGCAATATTTCCATTCATTCTTTGTGTGGTGGTGGTAGAAGCTCGTGGCAAACAAGGCATTCTTGCTTGCACTCTTGAAGATTTTATGTATGACACTCTACTTTTGTTGTTGGCTAGTTTGTTTATTTATTTTGATTGTTAAATTTATCATATCTATCACTTTTTTAACAATGATATTTTTATTAGGGATGATAATCGGTAACCTCTGGACAGAGTATTTTAGTGTCTGTCCTATTAGTCGCGTCCGTACTTGCGTGGACAACAATTTTAACACCTGTCCCTATACCCGTTGGACACCTATATGCTCATACTTGCGCTCGTTACCTGGAGTTTAGTTTAGTGAAAAATTAGTAACTCAATAAGAAAAGGGTAAAACAACTTTTTAGTCTCTATAAAATATCCGAGTTTTTATTTTCGTCCTTGGAAAATTTTTCTTTTTTATTTTATCTTTATAAATATTAAAGTTATTTTTTTAGTCTTTGTTGTTTATTTTACTTTTAAATGCGAATGTTTCTAATGTCCGTCACAGTTAATAATTATATGTGTAACACCCTAACACATTATACAATATTGCTAGCATCAGTAAACTCATTCAAGATTGTTTTTGCTATATAGGAAGGAGGAAATGTACAAAGAATTTCAGTTCAAGTCGGGCATGAAATTTGACTCTCTGAATGAGTTTAAGGAGGGTAACATTCTTATATAATGTGTTAGGGTACTTCTCAAGTGTTGGTCACTATTATAAATGTTCAAACATATCCACAATTAACAGTAGAATCAATATCAGAAACTAAAAAAAATAGCTTAAATATTTTATAAGGATGGAATAAAAAGAAAAATTTTCCAGAGACGAAAATAAAAACTCGGATATTTTATAGGGACTAAAAAGTTCTTTTACCATAAAAAATATTAATTTAAGAAAATTATATCTCAATTGAAAAATTACTTCAAGCTCATTTACAGATAATTTTTCAATATCACCGTTACCAACACAACGATTTGATAAACATATATGGTCTTCATAATAATTTAGTAAACTTGGACTTCTTAACAATTTAATATCACCAACATAACATAACAGTCTAATATATTCATATCAAACTATTTTATAAACATGAACTTCATCCCAAGTGTTACGCATAGAGGAAGAAATGAAAGGCAGTCGCAAAAAGAAGGCTATCTGGGAGGGAGAATTAGGGTATTATTGGTCTATTTTACTTGCAATTTTAATTTAAATGTTTTAATATTTTATTTTAATGGTAATTTTAAAATGAAATATGTATCCATTTTTCTCTTTTTTGTTTTGTTTATAAATATGTATTATAAGTTTTAAAAATATAGAAATATATTTTATATTTGATCAAAATTAATATTCATATATATATATATATATTATAAATTTATATATGATAGTATTTATTTAATAATTATGTGACTGTGTGCGGGCTTGGGGTGGGCTGAGCACTATACTGTTTGTATCCGCGCTCATCCCCATAAAAAAATTGCAGATAAAAGCTTGTCTTTGTCTCCATACCCACTTAGCGGACTTTTACCCTGTCCATTGCGGGTATCCATTGGGTTTGGGCTCAATTGTCATCCCTAATTCTTATACATTTGTATGACACAGTGGTTTGTCTTTATCGCTTCTCATAAAAAACAAAAATAAAATAAAGTAATATTTTTATAATTAATAAAAAAATAAAAAATTACAAAGTTTTTAAAGTTTGTCATGTATTCTTGTTTGACTTGTCCTCCTAGATGGGATTTTTAATTGAATTAGTTGGGCTTATAATATTATAGAATAGAGAAATGCGAACATTATTCTAAGTGCAATAAATTTTTTTATTGGATTGTATAGTATTTAATATAATAAATTTCATTAATATCATGCTTTTTAATAAAACATTTTTATAAGTTAATTCCATCATCATTTACCCTATGAACACTCATTATAAAGACCCTTTAAAATATATGAAAATTAATTGCTTTTTTCCTTTCTCTTCAATTGTACTTGCAATTAACCTACAAGTGGTCTCAACTTTAGAAGGTTGTATCTTACAAATAAACTTTATCCATAAGACTTGAAAATAATTAAACATTGAGTTCTTTTATATTCTTTCCATATTAAAAATAAAATAAATAGAACAAAAAGATAAACAAAATAAAATAATTTGGTTTCATTAGAAAGAATGAAATCTAATAGAATATAATAACTTTCTCCGTTCCATTTGTTTGTATACCAAATACTATCTTGGAAATTACTCCCTCCGATCCTTTTTATAAGGCACTATTAACCGAATTACACATACCAATAAAAATGATTAAAGTTAGTTAATTTTTTTGGGGTTTTAAAAATAGTTTAACTTTCTAGTTTTACCCTTATTTAATATCATTAACAAACTCCACTACCATTTGATAGTTGGAAAGATAATAAGGGTAAATAAGGAAAATGGTAATAAATGTTGCCTTGAAATGATAAAGTGCCTTATAAAAGGACCACAAAAACTTGTAAGAAGTGCCTTGTAAAAAGGACCACAAAAACTTGTAAGAAATGCCTTATAAAAAGGACCGGAGAGAGTTTTTTTTTTAAAAAAAAATTCATCGTTTTTCCCTTCATTGGGAAATCCCTAAACTGCACTCCAATGGCCATCACTAGTTATTATGTAGTTTTTAGTCAACCGTGTTTAGTTCAATTTTCATGACTAGTTATTAAACATGACAATCAATTAATTATAGTTAAAGAAAATTGATTTTAAAATTAATAATTGAAAATGAATTTGCATAAATTTCGATGCATATTTAATGAAAATAATTACATTTCAATTCTTCCAAGATCAATTATTTATTGTATTGCCATTATTTCAAACGAGCACTTAGTCGTGGGTTTAAGGTTAAGGGTTTAGGGCATTATTCCACACATCCTTCTCTGAGTGTTTGCGACTCTTCCCTTCAATTATCTTCCCCATAGGTCCCCCATCTTTTCTAGGTTCTCTTTTTGGGGCTATTGGTATCGAGCTTGAAGGAGGTGTGGAGTCAAGCACATACAAGGTTCAACGTAATAATTGGATTCCCCCTTTGTGTTAATGTAAAAACATGAATTGAGATATTATAAAATTAGAAGGAGTTTAAATGTACATTTCAAATCATGAACGAGACAGTTGTAGTCGCATTTCTAGAGGTACCCACGCCAACAAGCCAACGTCTCACATTCAAAAACTAGGAAACTCTCCTTACTTATACTAGTAGTAGTTAGAGAGAAAAGAGCGACTACTCATACCAAGGGTTGTGCACCTTATGCGGTATTCATAGAGTGGTGACTAGGTTTAATCGTCACTTTTTTACCCTCTCTTATGAGTCTAACCCATTTTGTCATTAATATAATCTAGTTAGAATTTCTAACATTCCTAGTGGGCTTGTTGTATATATTGAGTTTCAAAACTTTGAAATCTTAAGATTGTGACACCCACAATTTCCCCTACCGGTATATAAATAAGATAAAGAAAGTTTAGAAAATTTTTTTTAATTATGAGGTAATTAGGAACTATTGATAAACAATCAAATTTATATTTTTGGAATTATCCAACCATAATTATAAATAATTTTTCTAGAGAGGTGTTTGAGAAAATGACCTAAAATACCCTTAGTAATTATACAGTTAAGGAAAATATAGATTTAATTATGAAAAATAGCCAAAACGAAAAGGGATCTATGTTTTTAGTCAAAATAGTCGTAATATAATTAATAATGAATTTTATAAATTTATTTAGAATTTTCTAGCACTTTTGGGCAAAAGACAAAAAAATGGCCCTAATTAGCAGTGTAACCCTAACCAACATATGAAAATTTGTAGAATAATATGGAAAATATACTTTGGACCTTAAAAGTGGATTAAAAATGATATTTATAACTTTATAGAATTTTTGTGTGTAACGCCATAATTTTTCTATCTGCTTACTCTAGCTAAAAAATTGACCGTTGTGTGCAAAAACTGGGAAAATTGGGGAATAAGTGAGAAGTGAGTTCTAATCACATTTTTAGGCTTAAAATAGGTTAGAGCAATTATAGGAATATTTCTAGAAATTTTGGGAAATTTTGGTGTCAAATTACCTTTGTACCCCTACTCTTTTTGGAACCGGGCCCGAATACTCTTGATCCGGGCCAGAAAATCTGCACCATCTTTCCTTTTCCTTCTCCCAAGGCCCTGTGTGTGTGTGTGTGTGCATGTGAGACACTTGTTAACTTCACATCCATTCTTAAGCCAAAAGTAAAAAGAAGTGATATAAAGCCTTAAAGTGTCATGACACCAAAACACTTGTCCATTTCTTCCTTCCACCTTACATGCAAAATTCATTTCATTTCCTCATTTCTCCATTTCTCTCAAAGAGATCCGTGAGCCCCTCTCTTCTTTCTCTCCATTTCCAAAATTTTCCATCACTTTCTAAGAGAAAGGTTCCATCTTTGAACCTTGATCTTCAAAAATTTAGCCTCCAACATTGTAGAAGTTTGTTTGGGTGATCAAGAGGAGTTCAAAGGGGGAGTTTTTGTGGATTTGGCTGCAACTTTTCAAGAGAGTTTTCCTTTCGTAAAGGGGGGGAGAACCTTGAACTCTAGTAGGATTGGTGACTAGAGTTAAGGATTACCCTTGATCCTTGTCCTTATCCCTTCTTCTCTTGTGAAAATGAGTTGTTGGAACCTATTTCTTTGAGAAATGGTTCGGCTGTATGTATATGGTTTGCATGTTTGTTCTAAAATTTTATATGATGATTGAAATGTGCTTAATTGGTGATTTTGGATACATGCAAGTTATGAGTTTGGTTGGAAATTTTTTTCCCCTTTTTCCTTGAATAGGTTCGGCCATTTCAACTTTATGGGGCTGCATGTGTTTAAAATTTTATTTGATGCTTGTAACATGCTTGGATGATGAATCTAAGAACATGCATGTGATTGTTTGGAATTATAAAAATTGATTGGTGTGATTGAATAATGAAAAATGGTGTTTTTGAGCTTATGAACAAAATATGAACTTGATGATGTTGTTTGGCATATTTGGATGAATTTGTGTGAAATTGTTTGATTAAATTGCTTATGGATGACTATACTTGAGTTTGAGAATCTTTGGAAATTGTTGGATTTGATGGTTTTTTATGAACATTCATAGTGTTCATCTTGTGTTCTTGGTGTTCTTGAACACATTCATGAGAAACTCATGAAAGGATTTGGTTTGATCTTGATTTGACCATGAGAAAAATGTTAAAGTGTTTATGGGCCCTAGTGGCCCAATAAGCTAAAAAGTATAACCATTTAAAGTGGTAACTAAATTAAATGGAAACAAATTTTTGGAAAATCCTATAAACCAAATTTGGGTACAAAAATGAACCTAATTAAAAGTCACCATAAAATCCATAATATTGGATGAAAATGTGAAAAATTGAACCCCTATGGGTTACCTAACCATTGGGCCTTTAGTTTAGACCCAATGCCTTCCAAAAAAGTCAAAAGACTCATCAAAAGTCAACTAAAAATATTTTATGGACTTGGGCTTAGGATAGAGTTGGGCTTCAACTCTAATCCAACCTATCAAGACTAAAACTTAGAATTTAATTAGTGAGCTTAATTAATCCAACTTGCCTAAGTTGATTAACCCAACCCACTTAAGTTAATCAAGTGAAGAATAATTAATTAAGATTAAAGTTAATTAACTCTAATGAAGATTAACAGTAATCTTAATCATTAATCACTAATGAAGTATTAATAAAGTAACTAAGGCTTAATGGCAATTAAGAACTAATTAATTATAATTAACCTTAATCAAATATAATTAAAAGCTTAATCCAAGATTAAGGAAGAGATTAAGGGATAATTAGGAATTAATTAGGATCTTAAGTAAAGATTAAGACTTGATTAAGGAGAATTAAGATTAATTATGGTCTAATTAAGGAAGACTAATCATAATTAAGGGTTAGACCTAATCCTAATTAGTCATACAAGATGAATTAAGACAGGTAATACTATTCATAAGACACACCCGTAAGTCTTAGTAAGATATAGGACTTAAGTGAAAACGGTCATTAACTTTAAGAAAACATTAGTACAAATTAACTTAAAAGCTTATAACAAATACACTCTTTCTGCATAAGACTTGAGAAGCTTAGTGAGAGAGTGCGGTTTCAACCCGAGATGGGGTTTGGTTCTCCTTATGAAGGAAAGACATTGAATCGGGCCGTACCACGAGGAGTGGTGACGTAGAATGATTCAATGGGCTTTACCTGTAAGGACTGTGTATGCTGAGAAAGCATTGTTTGGATTTCCTTGTGAAGGAAAGACATTGAATCGGGCCGTACCACGGGAAGTGGTGACGTAGAATGATTCAATGGGCTTTGCTTGTAAGGATGTGTATGCTGAGAAGCATTGTTTGTGTGACATGCATCATAAAGCATTAAGGATGTTCAAGGTTGAGAACCTTACGACCTAATATGACATTGACACTTGGTACAATGGGAAACTGGTTGGGACGGGTGCACTGGGTTTTGCAAAGAACTCCAGCGGGTCCTGAAATGGGACGCCAGCCCTGAGAATAGTCGAGTTCCAGAAAGGCTCAGGTGACGTAGGCTCGCACCCTACTGTCGAGTACGGAGGGGATCAGGCTTGACTATCCTGTCGCTCTCAAGGTTTCGGGGTCAGTAGAGATTGTCTGGAAGACGGATAAAATGATTGGCCAAAATATATGAGCAATGCTCTTTGTACTGGCGCTACTACAGACTCTAACTCCTGATACGTTGTGCATATATGGTCGGGTAGTTGCTGTGTGCATTGTGGTGGTGATTTTTCCCGGGCCCTCATGCATTGCATGATACATGGTAGTTGCTTGAAATCCTTGGTAAATGACATGGTTGTTTGCATTGCATGAGCATATCACATTATTTTATGATGTTGTGACTTTCTATGTGAATGATTGGATTGATTGTTGTATGAATTGTGTGAATTTCCCGTGTCTGTCTACTTTAGTTATCATATCCTGCGTTAAGTGAGTTCATGTAAAGTGTGTCTCACCCCCTTGTCTTTCTTTTTGTTGTCCGTCATTATTTTGGCACCTAAAATGGCATGGACTCTGGAAGGATGCACGCTATTCTGAAGATAGGCGTGATGTTTGGGTCGAACCGGATCTTGTTTAAGTCAAACGGTAGTGTTTAGGGGTGTACATGAGTAACAATATCATGTATAGATAGGGTGTAGTCAAATAGAGGATTCACTTCTTTTGTAATGTAGCATGCTAAAATCCCAACCTAGATGTACGTTATTTCCATTGAAATTTTGATTTGTAACGAAATGATATATTTAGTACCAATGTATTTCTTCTTGTTTTATACCAAATACAATTTATTAATATGCTTTACAAAAAAAAAACAATCACCAACTTTCCTCATTTTATTAAGAGATAATTTAACAAATCGCAATCGAGTTAGTCGAGTAATACCCGTCATGGGATGAGGGTGTTACAAAGACCCTCCATAACCAATTTTGATGATAACAAGCTAAGTGCATGTTTTATAGAAATAACATTTTTGGCACTTCAAATATTTCAGATGATGGTATTAGGAATTTTCAGACGACGGGATCTGTCTAAAGTTATTCACTCATCTAAAGTATTATTGTTGTCTGAATAACTCAACCATCTGAAGCAAAGGCTTTCTGAGGAGATAAATTTCAGACTCTGCGAAAGTCAAATTCATTCTGTCTCACACGCAAAATACTTTTGATAAAGATGGGAAGACAAAAAACAACTTTCTAGGGAACTTTCAAAAGTGAAGCACAAAAGAAGAAGTCTGATCTGCATCTCTGCAAACGTTCAGAACAACACTGCTTCCTCATACCCAGTTGTCAGAATATCTCACAATGAATTCAAAGCATTTAATACTATCTCTAAACGGACATTTCTGGAGAGAGATGATCCCTGAAGCCTATAAATACCTGAGCTCGCTCAAGCTGAAGACAGAGAATTTACGCAAAATTTTAAAGAGTCCAAACACTGCTACAAACTTTGTGCATAAATCTCCGATTTCATTGTACATCAAACTTTCAAATCCTGTATTAAGTTACAGTTATCTTTGTACACTTTCAAGAACTAGAACTTACTGAAGTTCAAATTTCTTTCAAACACTTATAGTATTTGTTGAGCCTCAAAAGGCTAGGTAGAAAATAATACTTGTATTTGGTTGTTGAGCCTGAAGAGGCTTGGAGAAAAAAATTATTGTAATCTTGCAAGATTAATAGAAAATCCAGTAGCGAGTTTGATATGGGACTGAACATAGCTCAGAGTGGTGGTGAGTGAACCATCATAAATTTTTGAGTTATGTTCTATGAACCATTCTCTGAGTTACATTGTATTTTGCTAACCTAAAGGAAATTAAATAGTGGTTATAAAACTTACGTTGAGTTTAAGAAAAAGGCTTTTTATCCAGAAACCCCTTGTTTGAAATTTCATATAAGAGAGCAGAATTCAGACAACCTTTAAAAACCCATTTGAAACATTCTAAAAACTGCATTGTGAAAAGATTCCATCTGAAAACGAAAAGTTTTCATCAACACAATTCAATCCCCTTCTTATGTTTGCATGTGTTTTTATAGTATGCGTGTGACCCAATATGTTCTCTTAATAGTTTATTATAATATCACATAAAATTCTTTTATATTTAATATCATAAATAGTGAGTGGTATCTAGCAATATATCACTAATTCCCAAATATTGAGGATGTCAGTTATTTGACATATCCTATTTGTGATGATAAGAATTGTCCCTTTGTCCAGATATCTAACTAAACACAATGACATGAAAAATGTCATCCTTGTATAGTTCAATTTATGTTTCTTGATACCCAAGTAGACTTTATAGAAATAAACATCTCATATTTACCCTTCTGAGCATGATCATGCATTTTATAGTCTAACTTTATTAAGAGGTCCACAAATATTAATCCATTACATAGGAGGGACAAATATCATCTAGGTCACTCACATTCCACTACATAATTTATTGTATGTCCAACAACTAGCTTTATAATCACCCTATTACATGTAACATTTCATGGCATTATACAATTCCTTGTGTAGGAATTGCAGTGACGTCTGGTCAAAGGACTTCATATAACATTATCAATTTAAAAATCGTCTGTGACACTTATGTAACAATCCATGCAATGTTCTTATGGTGAGTTAGTTCAGTACATAATTACTCTTAATATCAATGTTATAAAAATCGGGCAGGTCATTGACTTGGTCAGGGTACCAGATCAATGGTCGATATATATATATATATATATATATATATATATATATATATATGAGTCAGGATCCGTTGACACCAGGTGTCAAACTTCAAGACTTACACCAATTAATAACTTTTTGTAGAATGTGAAATTGACCAATCCAACCGTTGAATTGATAGCTCTTATAAAGTAGATCAAGTCTATAAAATTTCATAAAAATCTAAAACTAATTGATACTTCATCAAACTAATTTATTTTAACGTATAATATGTTTTTAAAATATAAGTAAAAGTCCACTATTAGATAACATGCCTACTAATGTCCAAGATTTTCTGAAATTCGATATACATGATCGTGAAGGTAATATAATATGATTCAACGGCTGGATTATCAATATATATATATATATATGTATATGCGTCAGGATCCGTTGACACCAGGTGTCAAACTTCAAGACTTACACCAATTAATAACTTTTTGTAGAATGTGAAATTGACCAATCCAACCGTTGAATTGATAGCTCTTATAAAGTAGATCAAGTTTATAAAATTTCATAAAAATCTAAAACTAATTGATACTTCATCAAACTAATTTATTTTAACGTATAATATGTTTTTAAAATATAAGTAAAAGTCCACTATTAGATAACATGCCTACAAATGTCCAAGATTATCTGAAATTCGATATACATGATCGTGAAGGTAATATAATATGATTCAACGGCTGGATTATCAATTTCACATTCTACAAAAAGTTATTAATTGGTGTAAGTCTTGAAGTTTGACACCTGGTGTCAATAGATCCTGACTCTATATATATATAGTGGGGATCAACTTACTCCAGGAGTAACTCTGGGTAAAGTTATTCTGCTTAATAAGTCTTTATGAATGTTGACTTTCATTAATCCAACCGTTGAGTTGAAAGTTTACATTAAGTAGATCAAGTCTACAAAGTTTCATAAAATTTAAAAACAATTTGATACTTCATCAAATAATTTGAATTTAACGTATAATATTCTTTTCAAAATATAAGTAAATGTTGACTATAAAATTACATAACTACAAATGTCCAATTTATCTAAACTTTGATATGCATAATCATTATAATAATATTACATTATTCAACGGTTAGATTTGTGAAATTCATATTATATTAGAAGTTATAAGTGGAGTAACTTACCAAGAGTTACTCTTGGGCACATAAGTGTTAAAAAGTGCAAGTGGTTCAATGGTGTAGTGCATGACTTTATTATGCTAAGGTTGCAGGTTCAATTCTTACAAGATGCTTCTTTAGCCTTTCAAATTTTTTAATAAAGAGCCATGTGCGGTGCGCCTGTCTTTGACTCATCAGAGCCAGTTCTTACCGTATTGGCCGATTCACAGCCAGTTCAATTGCGTAAGGGCTGGTTTATGTCAACGAGCGAGGCGGGCATGGGTAGTAAGTACCCACTACTCACACCCGTAGGTAAATATCCTCCCCATACCCGCAATAGATTTTTAACAGATTCATGGGTACCCACGAGTATCGCGGGTATCTATTAGAAAATAAAAAATAAATAAATAATAAAAAACTTAAAAACAACCTATTTTAAAATATCATTTTTATTAAATTATAATTTTAAAAAATGAAACACTTAAAATTGAATGACATTACAATTTGAAATATAAGTAATCAAATATAATAGATATAAAATAAAAATAAAATCACATATATATAGCGGGTACCCACGAGCACGGGTATCCCAATACCTAACACTCGCCCCATTAATAAGCGGGTAGAAAAAAGAATCCATTTTTCCACCGTAGGTGCGAGTAATTATTACCCTGTAATGGGTTTTACCCACGGTTGCGAGTAAAGTTTTTATCCCTATCCTAAACCGCGATTGGACTGACCATGGTTTCGATTTCTGGTTGAACCGATCGGATCAACCAGTCTGGTCTGGTTTTATTGACACTTCTTAATATGCACTTATGTGAGGAATTGATATCTCATATCAATGATCGGTGGGATGTTATCATCAATAAACTCACATACTAATCTCAATGGATCAAATTGTCCTAAATATGATGCTTGACTAGGGGTTATTTTAAGAATAATTCTTCATAAGATCTCACGATCTAGTCGTCTACCTGATTTCCTATGAAGTTTAAGCTTACTATTGTAAGGACTTTTATTATACTCCTTTGAAAGATATAATAAAACTGAATTGCTTTTATAAAATGAATAGTATGATACAAGTGATGAATGTTAAAAACATATAGGTCTCTAGTGCATACACTAACAATATAGGTTTGTACGAGTGTCTACGTGTTTGGACTCAACATTTTTCCATTGGATTTTTCTTTTCCCACCCACATTTTTCTATCCTTACCCCCTTTATTTTGTATTTTAACTAATCCTTATACTACCTCTTTCATTAATCAGCAAAACCCCTCCCTCCCTCACAACAGATTAGACGTTCACTTTTTCCATAGACTAGACATAAATCACCATTTGGATCATTACTAGTAATCTCAATGTCATGAAAACATTTACATTCAAATTTATCCAATTTATTACATGAATCAAGCATGCTTTGAAAGAGATAAGTCCTTACCTCTCTCTTTCTTTTTCTCTCTGTGTGTGTATATATAGAAAGCTAGAGAGTGAGGGAGAGAGGAGGATTAAACAATCAACCGTTGATTTATGGGGAATATTTAATGAAGGAACAACTTATGGGTGGAGGTTGGACAATTGTCTATATATTTACGAATGGAAACAAATACAATCAGGAGGTGTATACCAGTCTTAAGAGCAGTAAGTGAAAGTGTAGTGCTTGAGGGTAAGATCACCACAGATGGCATTCATTGCTTGCGGTTGAAGAATATGAATATAATTCTGGTTAGAGAGAGAAAGAGAGGTAAGGACTTATCTCTTTCAAGGCATGCTTGAGTCATGGAATAAATTGGATAAAACTGAATGATAATATTTCAGAGGTAATCAATCCTCAAGTTTCTTTCTTTGTAAATATTTATGGTTAAAATATGTTTTTGGTCCCTGTAAATGAACCAAATTTTGCTTTTAGTCTTCATAAATGTTTTTTTTTTCTTTTATGTTCTCACAAATGTATTTTTTTTAAATTGGTCCTCACTCTTAAATTGTTTCACATTATCTGTTCCTTCATGAGTTGAGGCTAAGGTATCCCAGATCTTCTTAGCTGAATTACTCCCATGAAGCTTCTCGTACTTAGACTTGTTCAGAGCACAAATAAGATAAAGTTTGGCTTTGGCATTGTGTTGTACTCTAGCCTTCTGCTCACTCGTCCACTCTGACTTGGGGGTGGCTTGATTTCCACGCTTAGGCACGTAGTCACCATCTGTGACTATCCCCCCAAAGATCAATGTAGTTGGACTTAATGAAAAGCTTCAATATGTCCTTCCAGTAATTATAGTCTTAACCATTGAAAGTAGGGGGCCTGGTGATAGAAGCTCCTTCGATAATGTAGTGGCTGTGACTGGTAGATGTTGATGGTTCTATCTTAACTAGATCTTCTCCTCTTCACTTGTAAAGGTGCTTAACCCAGAGGCTGAGCTCTGATACTAACTGTTTAAACATAGGTAAACACAAGAAAGAGGGTCGAATTGTGTTTATGAAAACCTTTCATTTTAAGATGGAACTTTTACAAAATAGTTTTAAAAAATTGTTCACACAGTTTTTCAAGTGTTGTCTAAAGTCTGCTCTCTTATCTGAAATTTCAGACAAGAGGTTTTCTGGATAAATACATTTTTCACAAACTAAACACAAGTTTTTATAGCCACAATTTAATCCCCTTTGGTTAGCGAAAATGAAAGTATAGGCAGGATAAGGTTCATAGAACTTAACTCAAGAATTTATCCTGGTTCACTCACTTCCACTGTGAGCTACGTCCAGTCCCAGAGAAAAACCCGCTTCTAGATTTTATACTAGTCTTGCAAGATTACAAGTATTGTTTTTCTCCAAGCATCTTCAGGCTCAACAACCAAATACAAGTATTGTGTTCAACCTAGCCTCTTCATGTTAAACAACTACAGTGAGTGTTTCAATGAAAAAGAAATGAATTTTGAACTTCCGATAAGTTTTACTTTTACATTGTACAAGGCTTTACCTCCGGACCGAGAGATAGAGTTTTCCATAGATCTCGTTCACGGCAGAGGACCTATCTCTAAGGCACCCTATAGGATGTCACCACTAGAGTTGAATGAGCTTAAGGCCCAATTAGAGGAGTTGATACAAAAGAAGTTCATCCGACCTAGTGTGGCACCTTGGGGACCACCGGTGCTCTTGGTGAAAAAGAAGAATGGGAGCATGAAACTTTGTGTGGATTTTAGGCAGTTGAACAAGGTAACCATTAAGAACAAATACCTACTACCTAGGATTGATGACCTGTTAGATCAACTTAGGGGAGCGTCAGTGTTCTCTAAGATAGAATTACGTTCAGGATATGACCAGAGATTAAGATTAGGAGTGGGGATATACCAAATACTTCCTTTAAGACCCATTATGGGCATTACGAGTACTTGATGATGCCATTTATCCTAACCAATGCTCCAGCCGTGTTCATGGACTACACGAACCGGATTTGCAGGCCCTACATGGATAAGTTTGTTGTCGTGTTCATCAATGACATTCTCATCTATTCCCAGACCTTAGAGGAGCACGAACAACACTTGAGGATAGTGTTGGGAGTTCTGAGAGAAAAACAACTTTTTGCCAACTCCGAGAAGTGTGAGTTTTAGATGGATAGCGTTCACTTCTTAGGTCATGTGATTTCCCGGGAGGGTGTGTCGGTAGACCCAAGTAAGATTGGAGTCATCGCTGAGTGGGAGAGGCCTAAGACTATAATTGAGAATATGAGTTTCCTAGGATTGGCTGGTTACTACAGGAGGTTCATCAAGGGATTCTCCCAGTTAGTTTTACCCCTCACTCGGTTGGCCCGTAAGGTGTTAGGACCACAAGAAACACTAAGGGGGGTGAATAGTGTTTATAAATCTTTACAGATTTTCTGAAAACCTTTTTAAACAAGCAAACTGTTGTGAAAATATTTGAGCAACCTTCCGAAACTGGGAAGTTCAGCAACTTGCTGATGCAACTCAGAAGGTTGAATAAACAAATTTTAAAACGTTTTTCACACAAAGAAAAGATTGTTTTCTGCGTAGATTTATAAAACAACTTTTCTAAAACCCTCCTTGGTTAGTTTAAACAGAAAGTAAAGAGTTAAGGGTTGAGAGAACTTGACCACAAAAATTTATCCTGGTTCACCCACTAACACAATGAGCTACGTCCAGTCCCAGGGCAATACTCCACTGGATTTTTCCACTAATCCCGCAAGATTACAACGAGAATTATTTGCACAACTGGTCTCTCCAAGCCCAAACGAGTATTGTTTGCACACCTAGCCTCTCCAGGCTCAAACGAGTATTCTTTTACAGACAAGCCTCTCCAGACTAAAACGAGTATTCTTTCTTCCACCAAGCCTCTTCAGGCTCTCAGACACTTTACAGTGTTTACAATGAAGATAAGTTTAAGTTTCTAAGAAACTTAAAAACGGGTTCTCTTGTACATAGGGATAAATGAGAATAACTCAGGATACAAAGAATAGATTCTAAGTACAAGGAAAAACAGAGATACAAGTGTATATTTCTGGTTCATTCTCTTCTTTGTATCGGGAATTGCTTTTGTCGATTCTCTCTTGGGCTTTGCCATCACCATTTTATATCTTTGAATTCATGGCCGCCAACCTTCATAGTCTTTCAAGCAGGTATATATAGAGTCCAGAAATATGATCGTTGAAGGTTGCTTGGTTACCGTTGAGAGCCGTTGGGAAAGAACAATTAATGTTCTTAGAGCCGTTGTGATGCAGCTTCTCTTTTGTAATGCTTCTGACTTGAGCAGAGTAGGTGTGTAGGTATGAATTAGTTCTGACACACAACAGTTTGGCTTTCGATCTTGCTTGAGAGATGATCTAACACTTCAGCAAGTTGATGTTCTTTTCTCTCTTTCTCTTTTGTCTCTTCTCTATATAAGGTTGTGTGTATAAAGGGAGAAAGATGATAAGATCCGTTAGACTTCTATTTAGTCCCGTTGTGAAATAACTTTTCTTCCCGTTGAGATGCATGCTTCTGATTGCGTAAAGCAGAGACAGTATAGGAGTAGGTGTGCAGCAGCGCTGACTCTATCTCTGACCTCTATTTGCTTTTCTGCAGTAGGTTTCCTCTTTTTTGTCGGGAAATGAAACTATGCTAGCAAGCCTTTGTTTTTACTTTGCAACTGATTCAGCTAACCATAAGGCTTTGCAGAGACTTGAGTCTTTTAATGCTTTAATCAGATTGACTCATTAAGTCTTCGGAAGGTAGCATGACATTTCAGACTTCAGAGGGTTCTTTTTCACTTCAGCAGATTCTGTCTTTCAGAGAGTCCGATTTCTTCAGAAGGTCCTCATGCTTCAACAAGTCTTTCCTTTTAGAATGATGCTTTCTTCAGCAGGTTGCTTTCTTCAGCAGCTTCAGGTTATTTGGTGAGTTTCTTCAATTCAACGGGTTGATCCTCTTTAGAGAGTTGCTTCTACAGAGTTGCTGAAACACAAAGAAAAATACCTTTCTCAGTAGAACCTGTTTTTATACAGTCTAATTTGTTAATCATTAAAACCAAGGATAATGAGTCTTGAATCTAATTTCAAATACTTAGATTATTCTGAGACTCAACATAAGGGACAAGCTTTTGTATGGGATGAGAAATGTGAGAGGAGTTTCCTTGAACTCATGGAGAGGTTGACCACCGCCTCGGTACTAGTGTTACCGACTCAATCTAAGACTTTTGAGGTGTATAATAATGCTTCGGGTAAGGGGTTGGGGTGTGTTTTGATGCAGGAGAGGCAGGCAGTAGCTTATGCCCCTTGACGGCTTAGACCTTATAAGAAGAGCTACCCAACCCATGACCTAGAGTTAGCGGCTGTGGTATTTGCCTTCAAAATCTAGAGACATTACCTCTATGGGGTGAAGTTCGAGGTGTTTAGTGACCACAAGAACCTTAAGTATCTCTTCGATTAGAAAGAGCTTAACATGAGGCAGAGGAGATGGATGGAGTTCCTTCAGGACTATGATTTTGAGCTTAAGTACCACTTGGGCAAGGCCAATGTGGTGGTTGATGTCCTGAGTAGGAAATCCTTACATGCATCATTGATGATGGTGAACGAGTTAGAGTTGGTGAAAGAGTTTAGAGACCTGAGCCTAGATGTGAGTTTTGGGATTGATAGTCTAAGGTTACATAGGATAAAGGTGACCAATGAGTTGAGAACCAGATTAAAGAGGCTTAGAACTTAGATATAGAACTCTAGGATAGGAAAGGGCGACCATGGTTTACTGAGTCATGTGATGGGATGATTCTCTTCCAAGGGAGAGTGTGTCCTTAAAGGGGGGTAGTCTGCGGCAACAAATTCTAGAGGAACCCATAAGAGCAAGTTCACGATGCATCATGGAACTACCAAGATGTATCAAGACTTGAAGAGGATGTTTTGGTGGACAGGCATGAAGAGGGAAATAGCAGAGTTTGTCTCTAAATGCCTGGTCTACCAACACGTCAAGATTGAACACCAGAAACCCTCAGGAACCCTTAAGCCTCTAGAGATCCCTTAGTGGAAATAGAAGGGCATAGCCATGGATTTTGTGATGGGGCTACCTAGAGTCCCAACAGGGTTTGATGTTATTTGATTCATTGTGGACCGACTGACCAAGTCGGCCCATTTCCTACCAATTAGGTCCACCTATCCCCTGACTAAATTAGCAGACCTATACGTCAAGGAGATCGTCATACTACATGGTGTACCCTTCATCATAGTCTCAGATAAAGACCCTAGGTTCACCTCTAGGTTTTGGAATGTTTTACACCTGACTTTCGGTACTAAATTGAGGTTTAGTACCGTATACCATCCTCAAACTGATGGGCAGTCTGAGAGGACCATCTAGACCTTAGAGGATATGCTTAGGGCCTGTGTTTTAAAGAAGAAAGATAATTGGGATAGATACATACCCCTAATAGAGTTTGCCTACAACAACAATTTTCATAGCAATATATGTATGGCACTCTATGAGGCTTTGTGTGGTAGGAAGTGTAGGTTCCCGCTCTGTTGGTGTGAGGTGGGTGAGAGGAACATGTTAGGTCCGAAGTTGGTCCAAAAAACCACATAAAAGATTAGAATGATTATGGAAAAGCTTGGGACAACCCAAAGCCGACAAAAGAGTTATGCCGATAGGAGGAGAAAGGACCTAGAATTGAGGAAGATGGACATGTTTTCCTAAAGGTCACTCCCGTCACAAGTATCGGAAGGGCCATGAAGGCCAAAAAGCTGAACCCTAGTTTTGTTGGTCCCTTCCAGATCTTGTAGAAAATTGATTCCCTATCCTACAAAAAAGCCTTGCCTCCCCATTTGTCTAACATCCATGATATATTCCATGTTTCCCAGCTCAGAAATCACGTTCACGACCCTTCACTTTGCCCCTATAAAAAAAATACATTCATTTTCTTTTAGGGTTTTATGGCCAGTAGAGGATGATCCACCGTGTGTGGTTGTGATAAGGGTGGTAGTTTTAGATGATTCTGAAGATGATGGGGGTAGAAAACTAGTTTTTAGGCAGAGGCGGTGTTCTGTCGCACCCTTGCCTACCACAGGTGAACCAATGAGTCATAGTCGTGTCCCCAGGCCTTGGATGTCGTCGTCCAGCTTTCTCCAGCTTCAGCAGGTGCAAGCCCTTGAGGCTGGCCTCTCCGTTAGATTCGAGAGTAGCATTTCAATGGCAGAGGTCCTCGAATCTACTGGCGTTGTCTGGGAATGCAGCGACTTAGTATCTTATGGCTTAGATAGCTTGACCATTGTTGGTTCGGATAGCGAAGTAGATCCTCAGTCGAGGACATCCAACAAGGGTAACTCGCAACAAGTTGCTTGGGCTGGTCTCGACTTGGACAATCAAACAACTAAGAAACTTCTATCGAAGGAAGGTCAGAGGCTCTTCAATACTGCTTCACCCTTTGACATGAAGGATTTCTTGATCCAAGTCAGGATATGGTGCCTCCGCGAGGCAATGATGGCAAAAATCTTCCATTATGTTATCGATGAACTCACCGACTGATAAATATAAATCTTACACATTAATCATCCCTAAAATTTAACCTTTTAATACTTCCTTTAGCCTTAATTAACAAGTCATAAACATATTTTGCCAATTTAGGTTCATATTAGGCTTAGTTACATATATCAACTCACAGTTTTGGTAATTCAAGCGTAAATCTAGTTCTAGACATCTAAAAATTATGAAATTTATATTGTAGGAAAGCTAAAAGAAAGCCCAACAACTTTGCTGAAAACCCCAAAAGCTAAATCGGATGTCTAGTGGGTCAAAATGAGTTTGGAAGACGAAATAGTCAGCATTTCATGAGAACCTGAATAACACCCAGAAATCGAGCCATAACTTGGGCTACAAAACTCCTTTTGCGCTCAAACCAACAATATTTGAAAGCTAACATCCAGGTAGGAGACAAGATGTTGAATGATAGCTAGGAAATGAAATAATTGATAGATAATTCAAAGTAATGGACTAAAGTGCTAGATAATTTATCAATAATACCATTTGTTGAAAAAACATGTTGAGTCATGGTTGAATGATCAACATAGTAGGATGGCTTGCTAGGTGGAAAATCATCCAAGTTGTAATAGAAATTACCAAGTCTTTCATTTAATTTTATTAATCTTTTATTGTAAAGTCTTCATCAAAGGCTAAGTTTATATTCAATTCACGGATTCAAGCCTATTTTCATCTTGGTTCTAAGGTTTGATCTCCATTTACATACATATTGAATTATATCTACTTTTCTTTTCTACTCCATTTGCTTCAATTTCATATTTTTTTGATCAAAGCTTGATTGGTTAACATGTTGTGATTGTGAAATTTGTTATTGATGTATGTTGTATTCTTGATTGGTTAATCATAAAGAAACAATTAAAGAGAATAGAGTAAGTAATTGAGTTGAAGGTTTTCATTGAATTATTTACTTCAATTGGGTTCTGATTATAAACCTGATTTGGATCTAACAAAAGATTTGGTGGTTATTTGATCTTGTTAATCTTAATCAATTAAATTATGGAAGTTATTTCAGTAGAGAATCTGGGGATCGTTGTAGGGGTTCCATATGATCCTAAGTCGATAGATTTAATCCCTTGTATACATGCTTATAATAATCCAATGATTAACCATAAAAATAGCCTCTAAATTTCTTGGATTGATCTTTATCTTAAATTGATTCAACATTTGCTATTAATTTGATCTTTGTTTTCTTCAGTTTATTGCAATCAAGAAAACCCCCCAAGAAGGATTAATTTGAGAGGATCTTTAGGGTTCGACCTGATTTGCGCCCTTCTACTACAAGTAGTTTGCAAATCAATTAAAAATAATTACAATTTTATCCAGGTTCGACAACTGTCACCGGCCTCCCGGAGATAAAGAAGAATTTTGAGGCCCTCTCATATAAAATGAAGGAGGATGAAGAGAAGATGACGACTGCTCTTGACAAGGTGAAGACTTACTAATGACAATACAAAGTTGATGGAGGAGATCGTCGAGCTGAGAAAGCCCTTGTCAGATGAAATCAGAAGCTATCAAGGCTAGGATGAAGCGAGATACTATAGCCGAGAAGTTGCGGTTTAAGAAAAAGGGTTTTGCAAAAAAAAAAAAGAAGAAGAAGAGTGGTATTAGAAGGAGATTGACCAATTGGAGGATCTTTGGGACGAGTCTACTGAGCTATTCTACCATACTGCCATTAGAAAAATAAATTTTCTGAGTCTCTGGGTCGACATCTTCACACGAGGTATGGATACTTTGTGTTTGGTTCATAACAACAAGTGGTACAAGAGTGTAGGGAAGTACTTCATGGAAGATGTTCTTGGGGATGAGGAACTCATTCCCCCACCCGAGAAGCCAATCCCCCTTCAAGAGGATGTAGAAAAAGAAGAGAAAGAGCAGGTGGCTAAGGCTGATATTGTGGATGTTGATGCTGAGGAAGACAAAGGAAGTGATTGAAGGGCCGGAATGTTGGTTTCCTTTGTAAAGAACTTTATTTTTCTTCTATTTCGAACATATTATTGTGTCGAGTACACTCAACTTTTTTCAAATGTTCTATTTCGTTATGCATGTCGTTTGCTTCTTCCATGATTTTTACCAATGTTTTTGCATGACGATGCACATTGGGGGTACCTGACATTGCCAGTGTGGGTACCCCTCAAACCCTTAAGGATGGTTCCTCGACTTCAACCGTGATGACGACTTCGGCGGCATAAGTAAGGTAGAAGGGTGATTCCTCGGTGGCGGAATGCGGAGTTGTGTGATAGGCCCAGAGCACATGCCAGAGTTGCTTGGCCCATAAACCCTTAGTAGTGTCCAACTTCTTCTTCAACCCTTGCATTATAACCTCATTGGTGGTCTCTACTTGGCAGTTAGTTTGTGGATGTCCTACCAAGGTAAATCGTTGTCCAATATGAAGGCCTTGAAGTAAATATCAAAAACCCTTGTATATATAGGTCAATGTAGGCGAGAAAATCCGTTAGACAATTATAACGACCTTGGGTACTTGCCCCACACGCCTAGTATGGAAGTACGCACACCTAACAAGTCAGCCTAGAAGTTGTTGTTTCTTGGTGATCTCGACATATCGTGCATATATCTGCAAGATTATTAATGGGACTTAGCTCGAAATGATGTCGGTGCAAACAGGTCGAATCTCAGATAAAAAACAATCCCAAATAAAAGGATCTTATCTCCGCCAAACTGAATTACCAAGAAGAAATATGAACAAATAATTAACAAGATATTAGTAGTAAGACACACATCTCAACCATCCATTTTCACTAAGGGTATGTTTGTGAGTTGAGTTTTGGAGGGAAAGGAAAGAGAGGGAAGGATTTATTGGAAGCCCTTCCCCCCTTTATGTTTGGGAGTTTGAATCTTACAAATGCATTCCACAAAGTCTTTCCCTCCCCTACTCCCCCTCCATTTCCCTTCCAATCCTTTCCTTCCCCTCCTTTCTAAACTCACAAACACACCCTAAAGGAACAATACCATTAATTTGTGTTACTCTACATCAACCAAGCTAAAATTTAGTAATGTAATAGATTTTAATAACGAGTTAAAGAATTATCAAATAAAAATAATATATTATATTATCTGATACAAAGGATGTAAACAAAATCTTGTTCTAAGGCAAAATTTGGACCACCACCAGATCAAGAGCCATACATTAATTGTCTATAAAGGCATGCAATAAAGCAGAGCATGTTACCTAGAAGGTTAATGGTGACCCACCATGCACTGCTTCCCAAATCAATCCACCTCTTTGATAATTTATTGGGTAAACCCATAAAGACAGTTCTTTATGGTTTCTCAAGAGTTCAGACATAACTTCTTCCCTAAATGTCAAATACCATGGACCCTCACGCATTCACGTTGCTATCTGGCTGGTGTTTGATGTCAGATAGGACTTGTTTCCTTGCCTACTTTATTGAATCAATGGCTCCAAACTTTTCAGGCGGCCACATGAAGAGAAATACCGACTGAGAAAATAAGGAAAAGAACGTGAGATCAATGGTCATAGATCTCGAGTTGGGAAACAATCCATCAAGAGAAAAAGTGATTCAAGCAAATTTTAGGTATCTGAAACAGTAACCTTCACTGCTCTGGAGTCCTGTGAACTGTGAAGCATACAACATAGACCTAACATTCTTCCGTCATTCCAGGACACTCATTTCATTTCGACCATTTGCTTATAGTTAATTGAGTAATAGCACTATAGCAGTAACAAAGGTCAATAGTTAAAAAACGCTTAAAATGTGTGCACCATATATCAACATGAAATCTTTACATAATAGCTTGTATAAATATAGTATAGTAGTTCTACCTATCAATTGAATGAGGTATGGCATTGAGTTTGTTGTATATTTAAATAACTCTGATATGTAACACAACTTGGAATCCTAGAGTCATTGTAATGATTTGCTACATCTCTATTTCAAAAGCATCATGCTCTAAATTGAATAAACTATACCTGATAGGACTTTACAAACAAAGAACTTTTTGTAGAAGGAAAAATTATGCTCTTATACGCTTATTAAAATTATGTAGAAGGAAAAAAAGAACTTTTTGTTTTTATTTTTTTCTTTATATTTTACTGTTCTCCGTGCTACTGTTATTTTTAGCTTACAATCAAAAGGCACTGAAATTAGTTTAAATGATTGAATCTCTAGACAGAGATAGCTGCTAAAAGATGCCCATGATGCAACCAATGATGAAGTTTCACATGTAATTGGTTATTCCATCACTCTATCCACATAGATATCATAATCTAGTCAGGATATACTCTATTTTTAAATTCAGACTTTGTTGTTTACTTATAATACATTTAGAAAGTGTGTGAGGCAGATCATAGGCTGGGAATTTGTTTCATTGAAGAGGGAAGGAAAAAATGTAGGGTAAGGGGAATATGACATGTTTGGTTTTTACAGTTTTATAATTGGTGACAGGACAAATTGGTACAGAGACCTGAAACACATATATAATGAGCAGAAGGAATTTCACAGGCAGCAACAACAACAGCCTCCTAGTTTTAGTTTCACCCTCACAAAGCTTTTTCCAGTTACAAATATATTATACTAACAGAACACCCCTGAAGAAAAAAGTATAGGAAAAACAAAATGGAAAGAGCAACATCCTTGAAAACCTTTCATACACCAACCCTGAGAGACAGAGATGCATCATTCTCATCTTATCTCTTACCTGAAAAGCCAATCACTTGCCAACCACATCATCATCCTCATCATAATCATCACACCACCACTCGATGTAGAAGCGCTCTTGATGACTCCACCTCTGAGCTTAGCATATTTGATGCCCACAAGTACTTCAACGAAGTGACCAACAATGACATCCACAAAGTCACCATCAGCAGCAGCAACAGTAGAGTTTCTCCAGTGGTGGTCAACATGGACAATGAACGCATTAATTCAGAGACAACAAGATACTCCTCTGCTTCATCCTCAGTGGATGGCTATGCTGCCAACATCAGAAACTACAGAGCACGTTCCTTCCATGCTGCTACACCAACAGCTTCCTCAGAAGCAAGTTGGAACAGTCAACAAGGTTTGCTATCTCACCCTCCAGGTGCAATCTCAGTGTCCATGAAAAACCCCCCAAATCCAAACCCCAACAATCTCAACAACAACAACCTCAAAGCATCAATTTCCAAACCTATATGGCTTTTCAGGAGAAGATGTCCATGCACGGGTAAAAAATCAGTACAAGTCAAGGAAAAAAAGACAACACCAGAACCCAAAACACCAACCCCACCACCACCACAACCACAGCCACAGCCACAATCAGCAACACAAGACCATGAAAATAGAATGAACATGGAAACAAATCAAACAACCAAGCATGTTCATAATCATATCACAGTCACACCTAATAACAATTGGGTAAATCAAACACCAAACCTTGTTGCCACCAAGTTGGTAACCACTTTAAGAGTACCCTTCAACGATGGTTTCACTTTCCCCGTGCTCAACCCACCCACAACGAAACTCCGCATCCAAACGGCGTCGTTGAGGAAGATCCTCCGCGAGATTCCTTGGAAGTGTTCCGTCCACCCGACGAAGAACCTAAGCCAATCAATTTCCCCTTCCCGCCGGCCAATTCACGCGGCGTCGCCGTCGTCGAAGACGACGGCGACGGCGCAAGCGACGCTAGCTCCGATTTGTTCGAGATCGAGAGCTTCTCCACCGCAACGCAATCGACGTACCCTATGATCTACCGCCGGAGCAGTAGGGACTCGTTCGACGAGGGTTCAGTGACGCCGGCGATGACGGAGTGCTACGAGCCGAGCGAGGCGAGCATCGAATGGAGCGTGACAACCGCGGAGGGGTATGAAGAAAGCATAGTCGGCGGCGGAGGAGGTGTGACGGCGACGGCGGCGGCGGAGCAGTTGAAGAGGAAAGGTGGGAATGGGTTGTTGGTGAGCTGTCGGTGTGAGAAAGCGGTTAGTGTGGGGCCACAACCGGTGAAATGTGGGGCCACAGGGACATCTTGGAGACATGTGAGTGTGAATGGTGGTGGTGGTAACAGTAGTAGGGTAGGGAGTGTAAATAAGCCACCTCTTGCAGCAAGGTCTAACCGCAGCACACCTCGTGTGTCTCTTGCTTTTGCGACATAGCCATTTGGTGCTGATGCTAATGTGCATGATGATTGTGATGATGGTCATGTGCATTGTTTTCATGCACAGATGGGATGACCTGGACTTCTTGGTTGTGGACGTTACGTCTCTCTCTGTGTGAGAACAACCCGCCCAGAATAACACATTACGGAATGCACGGCACGGAAACTCCGTTTTTTCTTTGGTTTGTTTGTTCATTTTCTTCTGCTTTTGGGTCTCAATTATTGTGTCTACTTGTTTTCTCTTCTATCCTTGGTCATTTCGGATAGGATGTATATTTTGTTGTAACACCAGCCACACTCTCTGATGAGCTACTTGTCATTTTTCTCTTTTATTTGAATATGAGTTATGAAGTTAACACAAAGAATCACTATAGTTGGTTCGTACATATGACACATGGTTTTGGACTTTTGTGATTACGATTTTTTTATAAGCGAAATAATTAAAATGAAGTATAATGTTACTTTAACCCAAAATCCTCACTAAATTCATTAATATTTCTTAGAAAAATGAAATTCATACACCATACAACATTAGGATCCGGATCCTCTGCAGTGCTGCAGGAGCCTGCAGCAGGATCAGCTACGGAATAACTAGGGAACAGCTGCGGAAACATTCCTTAGTTAAAATCCGTAGTTATTCCCTAGCTATTCCATAGCTATCAGCGCTGCAGAGGATCCGCACATTACAACTAAGAAAAAGAAAGAGAGAAAATAAAAGAAGAGAGAGAAATGTGGGATATGATAGGTAATGTGATAGAGAGATATAGAGAGAAAAAGTGTGTTGTATGAGTTGTTGTATATTTTTGGTTGTATGAATTTATTATCTCTATTTCTTATCATCATAACACTCCTATGAATTTGGACGAGTAAGGGATGAATTCCCCCCTAAAGATGAACATAACACTACGAAACAATGTTATTAAACTCGGAACGGTGATCGACTCGGGCAGGTCACTGATTGAACCAGTTGAACTGGTCTGTATTAAAAAATTCTTAAAAAATCACAACACAAGCTATTATTTCACCTGTTCAAAGTACAAACACCAAAATAAAAAATATTCCTATCACAATCACAAAAGCACCTAATTAAGCAAATAAAAATCAGGGTTTATTGCAAATTTCTAACACAAGTATAAGTCCATACTCCATAACACAATTAAAAATTCAAGTTTCTAATACAACATAAGGTCATAAATAAGTCCAAAACATAAATAAACAACCATAGTTTTAGTACAACTATATAAGCTCACAAATGACAATCAACGCTACAATCACATAAATTTATTCTTGTACCTCAAGGCTGAAAAGCTCAATATCCAATTGATATACTAAACACAAAAGACAGTATTTTAAGTTTCATTTATTCTTGTACCTCAAGGCTGAAAAGCTCAATATCCAATTGATATACTAAACACAAAAGACAGTTTTTTAAGTTTCTGTTTATTGGCTTATACTGCATTCCAAAAGCAATACAACAATTAGCATAATGAATACAAACTTTTTGCTGTTAAGAAAACCAAGCCAAATTCTTTACTAGATGTAAATCACTTGGTACAAGAGAAAGGACGTGATTCCAAAGAAGAAAAGAACTCTTTCAAAGAATGTACACCAGCACAAGTGAAAAAAAAAAACAAATTTCAAAACACTAACATCATTTTGACTTCATTTTCCTTTCAAAATTTCCAACTGTGACAGGGCATGGCTGTAACTATTAACCAACAATGTCAAAAATTCCAGGAATCTAGTCTGGAAATTGGCATAGTTGTGCGTGCCTGTTAGAGACAAATTTTTTTATTGGTTTTTTTTTCAGCAAAACCAAAATGACGTCGTTTCATTCATTTTAGAAAAAAATATGGGTGGGGTGACTCGTCCGGTTCAATGAAAACCGACCGAGTCACCGGTTTTGTGAGAAAACTGGCCGAGTCACACCGGTTCACGCCGGTTCTAGTACATGTCTGATCCATAGAGCGGCTCGGAGCGGTTATATGACCGGTTCTCGGTCCGAGCCGAGTTTCTCAACACTGCTACGAAGTGTCAATGAGATGTTTAGTAGTGATGGATAATTATTTTAAACATAAACCGCAATTGTTTAGTAGGAATGATAATGGGCAGGACTGCTTGAGACCATCCTCGCGCTCGACCTGCCAGTTCTATGATTACAATTTGTTTTTATTCATAATTTTTTACAATTAATTTCAAGAATTGTGAGACAATTGCAATGGATTGCAAGTTAAAACTTTTGACTCATGACAAGGTACAACTAGGGTATAAGTGGTGATTTTTTTCATGCTTCTTCTTACATCTCATTCTAATTCTTTCAATATATCCTTTTTAATTATCACATTTCTGGCTAAGTCTCTTTTTTTTTTTTCCATTACACTTATATTTACATGAAAAAAAAGTTAGCTCATCTCTAAAGTAAAAATGTAAGGATATATCCACTTTTAGATTTTCATGAATTAAAGTTATAATATGAATTAAATTAATAATAGATATAGTCTTATTTTCTCACTTTGAAGACAAGTGCATTTTAATGGAGTTTTTATGTACAATTTGGAAATTAGTTTTTAAATCAATAAAATCATTCCTTTTAAAGGAGTCTTATCCCATTTTCATTCACAAACATCTCTTTATTTTAAACCTTTATTTATTAAAAAATAACCATGGTTTTCTCCCACCACATTTTTTTATACATCACATGTGTATGGTATAAAAAGAAGTGAAAGAATTTTTTTTGTCTCTTTTTATAATTAATATGCAAGTAAAGGGTATAAGTGTATGGTATTTAAAGAGCTACTGTGAATGAAACATCACTAAAAAAGTATTCACATATATAGTGGAATTTAACCTAATTTAATATAAAAGAAAATATGAACTCTCCATTCAACCTCAATATGTGGTTAATTTTCAAGATCCTTGAATAATTCTTTTCATATGTACAAAATCATAGATGTTCTCCCCTCTACCCCAATAATAATGCATGTGCATATATAATATAATAACATATAACATATAGAATAGAATATGTGGGTCCTATTAATATTGGACCCATGTATAAAATCACATGGGATTGGTTATATGGAAAAATGATCCATCACATCTCAAGAATGATAGAGATAAAAAGAGAGATAGAACCAATAGATCATAATGGTGATGTAATGTGAAAAGAAGTGAGAAATAAAAAGAAATGAGTGGTGTAAAAATGAGTGGTGATACTACTTGAATATGTATGAATCAATACTTTACTCTATTTTGTGTTATATGCGAAATATACAATATAATGTTTAAAAAAAGGAAAATTCTTATAAAATATTTTTGTATGCAATAATGTTTGTCATGGAATTTGAGAAAGAATGGTGTAATAAAAAGAAAGATAAAGATAGAAAAGGAAGAGAGAGTGTGAGAAAGATGTGATTCATGATAGTGTAAGGATCCTCTCTCGCGTTGTACACTTTGTAGCCATTTTAGCCACAGAATAGCTAGGAAATAGCTACTGATATTAACTATGGGATGATTCCGTAGTTGTTTCCTAGCTATTCAGTAGCTAATGTTGCTGCAGGCTCCTGCAGCGCTGCAGAGGATCCGAATCCATCCATGATATGATAAGAAAAAATTGAGAAGTAAAAAGAAATAGGAGGTGTGAAAAGTGATATAAGAAAGAGATGTGAAGAAAATGATGATTAAACATACACCTATTATAAATTGTACAATAACTCATCAATTAATTAATATCCAAATAAAAAAATATTTACAAGGCCGTTTTCTTTGTACAAATTTATTACAAAGACATTTTATATATCAGATATATTTTATAAAAGACATGTAACATATAAGTTATTGAATATAAAGAAATAAGAATTGGGTGTCCATCCCTATTTATCTCTCTTTTTTATATTATATATTACTCATTACACTTATCATTCTATCTACCCTCTTTCCTTCCTCTTTCTCTCGTCTCTTTTATGGATGTTTACCAACCAAACATTTTCTAAAATAAAAAAATGGAAGAAAGGTAAAAAAAATCCAATGGTTATAGGTTTATGAAACTTATCTTATAATAATACAATGCTATCTCCCATCTACAACAACATCATTTATCATGAGAGCTGATTTCTCCATAATAAGAACAAAAAGAACAAAAAGGTAGGGAGAGAGAGGATCTCCTTGCCTAAGACCTCTATTAGGAGTGAAAGAAGGCAATTTATTTCCATTCCAAAGAAGAGAAAGACTTGAGGAGGAGACACATAACATGATCAACTTGACTATTTTTTGGGGGAAACCAAAGTCAATAAGAATATGCCAGTATTGCTTGTAGAATATAACATGGAAGCCATCCGGTCTTGGGGATTTGAACTGCCGCATAGAGCAAAGAGCATTTGACACTTCATTCTTCCCAATAGGGAGATTTAACTGGGTAATAGCATCACTAGATAAAGTAGGCGTTAGAATAGTTGTACTGCTATTATCCGAAGAAGCTCTATTAGAACAAAACAAATCCTTATATAACTTTAACGCCTCTTGCTCAAGAATGCTAGGGTCTTCACACCATTCTCCATTTGGATGTTGAGATGGGAAATGTGAGATTCCTTGAGGATGTTGTGTTTGGGAAGGAAGAGAACTTAAGGAATGTTTTCTTTGAGGAAGAACCCGTCATTGACAGTGATCAAGTCCTCGTACATATTACTATTCCAGTATCTACCCCAGTAATAGATGACAATGATGGAATTATTCCTGAAATGGTTCCAGGACAAGACAACAATGAGGTTCTCCCTCAAATATGTTAGTATATGCACCAGAGACTTATATGTTTTTGAAACATCCATAACTTGTATCATATTATTTTATAAAGGCAATTCATTCTTTTAAGAATACAATTAATGTCCTTAGAATAGTAAGCTCAAACTTCATAAGAAATCAAGTAGATGACTTGATCGTGAGATCTTATGAAGAACTATTCTTAAAATAGTCCCTAGTCAAGTATCATCTTAGGACAAAGATGCATTTAGACTAGTATGTGAGTTCATCGATGATCACATCTCACAGATCATGGATATGAGATATCATGTGCTCACATAGGTACATATTAAGAGTAATAGTGTACTGGACAGACCCACCTTAAAAATGTTGCATGGATTGTTACATAAGTGTCATGAACGTTTCTTAAATTGATAAATGTTATATGAAGTCCTTTGACCTAAAATCACTACGATTCCTACATAAGGAATAATGTGTTTTAAATATCATCAAACGTTGCCTGTAACAAGGTGATCATAAAGTTGGTATTTGGACACATAATAAATTATGTGGTGGGATGTGAGTGACCTAGATGGGATTTGTCCCTCCTATGTAACAGGAGTTATATCTGTAGGCCTCTTGATAAAGTGAGACTGCAAAATGCATGGCCATGCTCAGGAGGATAAACATGAGATGTTTATTTTCTGTACAGTCTACTTGGGGATCAAGAAAACATAAATTGAACTATACAAGGTTGACACATTCCATGCCCTTGTGTTTAATTAGATCTTTGGACAAAAGGACAGATCATATAAATTATCATAAAATAGGATTCGTCAAAGTTGTTGATAATCTCAATATTTGGATAGTGATGTATTGCTAGATACCGCTCACTATTTATGATATTAAATATAAAAGGGTTTTATTTTAATATCATAACCAAATATTAAAAGCCTATTGGGTCACACGCATACAACAAGCCACTAGGAAAGGATAATAATTCTAATTTGATTAGAAATATAATCTATTGGGCCAGGCCCATATGTGTTAGGGATAAGTGAGTGAAGGGTAAAAACCCTAGCCACCACTCTATAAATAGAGCATAAGATGCATTACCCTGACACACGAGCAGTCGCTCTTACTCTCTAAACACTACTAGCAGAGTTGAGGAGGGTTTCCTAGTCCGGTTGTTAGCGTGGACACCACTAGAGACGTGGTTGCTATTGCCTCGTTCGCAATCCTTAAAAGGTACGACCTTTTTGTTTTATGCCTTTTATGCCTTAATTCGTGTTTTTGCATTAACGATCATAACAAGGAGGGAATCCACTTATTCCGCTGCACCCTAACCACATGCTTGATTACATTCAAAATACCCATAGAGTAAGCTCAACAACCTCAAGAAGTGCTATTAAGGACATCCACTAGAGAAAGGAGAAGTGAAATTCTAGATTATTATATTGTGTTTCTCCAAGAACATGAGGATGACATTGGTTTAACAGAGGATGATGCAATCAACTTCTGTCAAGCTGTGCGAAGTTCTAACTCTCAAAAGTGGATTGAAGCCATGAAGGATGAGATGAAATCTATGCACGACAATGATGTCTGGGATCTCGTTGAATTGCCTGAACGTGTGAGACCTATTGGTTGTAAATGGATATTTAAAACCAAAAAAGACTCAAAAGGTAATATCGAGAGACATAAGGCTCGTTTAGTTGCTAAAGGCTTCACTCAAAAGGGAGGCATTGATTACAAAAAACCTTTTCTCCGGTTTCTTCAAAGTATTCTTTTAGAATAATAATGGCACTGGTAGCTCATTATGATGTGGAGCTCCATCAGATGGATGTTAAGTCTGCGTTTATAAATGGTGACATTGAAAAAATGATTTATATGATGCAACCAAAATTTTTTTGGTCTGGTGACTCAAAGTCTATGGTATGCAAACTAAAGATATCCATTTATGGTCTCAAACAAGCTTCCCGTCAATGGTATCACAAGTTTCATCAAGTTATTACCTCATATAGTTTTGAGGCAAATATAGTTAATGATTGTGTTTATCATAAGTTCAGTGGGAGTAAATATATACTCTTGGTGTTATATGTCGATAATATACTGCTTGCTAGTAGCGATATAGGCTTATTGCATGAAACCAAGATATTTCTGACAAAGAATTTTGAAATGAAAGATCTTGGTGAAGCCTCTTTTGTATTAGGTATTAAGATACTAAAAGATCGTTCTCATGGTATCCTAAGGTTATCACAAGAGAGCTATATCGATAAAGTTTTGGATAGATTCGACATGGAAGATAGTAAACCAGGAGATACCCCTATAGCTAAGGGAGACAAATTTAGCCTCAAACAGTGCCCTAATAATGACTTTGAAAGAAATGATATGCAAAAGATTCCATATGCTTCACCTGTGGGAAGTCTAATGAATGCTCAAGTTTGTACTCATCCCGATATTGCATTTGTAGTGGGAGTTTTGGGCAGATACTTAAGTAATCCTGTGATACAACATTGGAAGGTAGTAAAGCGTGTAATGCGCTATTTAAAGAGAACAAAAGGGTATATGCTCACTTATCAGAAGTCTGACAGTTTAGAAATCATTGGGTACTCTGACCCTGATTTTGCAGGATGTCAAGACAGCAAACGCTCCACGTCTGAATGCATATTTATGTTGGCTGGAGAAGCTATCTCTTGGAAGTCTGTTAAACATACTATTATAGCTTCTTCAACCATGGTTGCGGAGTTCATTACTTGTTTTGAGGCGTCCAATCATGGGATATGGCTACGAAATTTAATTTTTCACTAATTTACGTGTGGTCGATGATATTGAAAGACCATTGAAAATATATTGCGACAATAACTCAACAGTTCTTTATTCCAATAACAATAGGAGTACAACCAAGTCAAAATTCATTGATATCAAGTTTTTGGTTGTTAAGGAAAGAGTTCAGAATAAGAAAATTTCTATAGAACATATAGGGACTGACTTTATGCTAGCTGATCAACTTACTAAGGGTTTAGTGCCTAGAGTTTTTCATGAGCACATTTCTCATATGTGTGTAATTCCTGATAGTACCTTAGTTTAAGTGGGAGTCCCATTCATACTATATGTTCTGATTGTTTTTATTCTTTTTAAAAGAATAAGTTGAGGTTTGTCATTCTGCTCTAGCTTATTTTGAGCAATAATTATATTGTGTTTTGAATTGATCTCTATAAAGAATAAAGTTTGGACCAGTTGGAAATAGACATGACTAAGATCACATTGCATGTAAGTTCCATGCCACTTATCCATATTTGATCTATGTCATTGAGTACATACAATTGTGGTGATCATTGTGGTTTAGTCACATTGGGTTATGACGAAAGCTGCAATGGTCCCCTGATTTTGTATGAGATGGACCAGGTTGTTTAAGGGAAGTCTAAAAGTAAATAGCATACGGTTGTGCGCCTAAAGAATTTTGTGATATAAATGCTTAAATAAATATAAAGCCCAAGTGGGAGATTGTTAGAAATTTTATTTCTAATAATTAATATGGGCTATATATATTATTTGTAGCATTTATATTAGTTATTTACATTTAGTTGGGCTCAATAAAAGTGATCTAATTTTAGTGAGCCTTTAGACTGCCAATAAGAAAAACTGTTATGGGCTCAAATAAGTGGAAATCGAATTTGGCTCGTTAGGGGTAAATGGGAACCCTAACAGGTTTAAAATCGTAAAGTTGGTCATGGTCCCCAAGACGCCAAATCAGAAAACACGTCTCTCTGTCTCCCCATCAGAAAGAGGAATATCAAGTCTCATTTGAGGAATCTGGTGATTTGGCTAAGGAAGATCATTGCACCAAAAGGCTATTCCGTTGCAACCTCCAATCAATGTCAATGGATACAGGTATGTGTCATTAACCTTAACTTTGTAATCTAAAACAACGGTCCTCGATTGATTAATGATAAATTTCTATTTGGCTTAAGAAATTTATCCCAACATGTGACTTTTGCTATTGCCTTTTAAAGTTACTGTGGTTCTCATGTTGGGTTGGATTTAATCGGTTGTAAAATCCCCAAACCCAATTCAAAGGTGATAGGGTCCAATAAAAACAACCCGATCAAACCAAACCACGAGTCCAACCCAATTCACTTATTTACATTCGGTTCAAGTCAGGTCAATTGGGTTCATGAATCGACCCAGACCTTATTAATGACTATCATCACCTTGCACTTGCACGTATATAAAATGAGATATGGTAAAAGTTATATAAATATAAAATATGGTGGACTTTATGGTACACAAGTAAAATACTTGTGTACCGGTACACAAGTAATTTCGTCCATTGATTCTGAGGGTTGGAGAATGGATGGCAATGATTAACCGGTGCATTTGATGGTGAATCTCAGTTAAGTCAAAGTTGGTTATTGCTAAAGGGTCCTTTTCGTTATAGTGGCTTTAGAGGTTCGATTTAGGTACGGAAGAAATCGCATGGATGGTAATGAGGAGGTGTTGTCGGAGAACGATTTTAGGCATTAACTGATTAAAAATTTGAACAGTAATTCATTTTATTTTTACAATTCGTTTTACAGTGCGTATTGTTTTGATGGTGAAATTGTACGATACAGTTAGGCTTCTGCTCATTTGGAACTTCTTCGTGGTCATGGAAGAACTGCGTTGTGCCATTTGAGTTCATTGCATAATCCTTGGGAGACATAACTTTTAGGTGGGATATGGTTGTTTATGTAGGAACACAGGGAAACACTAGAAGGGGGGGTTGAATAGTGTTTCTAAATATTTTAAGAAGCTTTTCGAAAATAGATTTACAAAACAGACTTTCAGACAGGTTGCTAGAGGGCTGTCTGAAGTTTTTAGATAGCTGTCTGAAGTTGGTTTCAGACGGCTTTAAAATGGCTCTAAAAGAAGTTTCTTCTTTTTAAAATATTAGATTAAATATTCAGTCCCCTTAATTAGTTTAAAACTGAATTGACAAAGATAAGGGAAAGAGAAACTTAGCCACAGAAATTATCCTGGTTCACTCACTACCACTTGTGAGCTACGTCCAGTCCCAATGCCAACTAGCACTTGGATTTTCTCTTAATCTTGCAAGATTACAAGTATTCTTTTCTAACAACCCTCTTCAGGCTCTACAACCAAGTATTCTTTTTCAGACAAGCCTCTCCAGGCTCAACAACACAAGTATTCTTTTTCAGACAAGCCTCTCCAGGCTCAAAAGCAAATACAAATGAGAGAAATGCTTAAGCTCACAAACTATATCAGTTTTGAGACTTAAACAGCTACAGATTGTACAAAAATTGCTCAGAATAAAAATTTGTGTGTACAAAGATGATAAATTCTATCAGAGTGTTGCAGCGAAAAACTTGCAGAGTTTCCGTTCTTTTTCTGTGCTTCTCTATTTCTCAGGTCTTCAAATGGGGGGTATTTATAACCAAATGATTGGCCCATTGAAGACTTTCATGCTTGTGAATTCCATGCTAGCCGTTGTGAGACAGCTGCTGCAGTACAAAATATTCTCTGACAAATTCTGATATTCCCTGACAAATTCTGACACTTTTACAAGGTTAGCTCCTGTCAAAAAGGTGCTCTTTGTTGCTGCTGCAATTGCTGCGTAGCAGAGGACACGTTGTGACAGAGAACGTGCTTGAATTGTATTGCACAGGTGCCAGCTGTTTGTAGCAGAGAACATGCGTGAAAAACGTGCAGAGGTGCATGGATTGTCACAGCTTCAGACAAGAGATGCCACGTCATCAAAAGCTTTCAGACGGCTTTAATGTTTCAGACGGGTTGATCATCTTCAGACAGCATCAGCTTCTTCAGACGGACACAACACTTAGTCTTATATAGTAGGCTTCTTGCTGAAAATCATAGATAAACAATTAGACAATTGTATCTTATGAGAAACAACTAAAATTGGATTTGTTGATCATTAAAACTTAGAGAAATTTCAGTCTTTAAAACATCATAAATATCTTTATGATATTTTTGAGACTCAACATTCTCCCCCTTTTTAATGATGACAAATTTAACTTAAATTATGCAAAATTGAGAGATTAAGATTTAGCTCCCCCTGGGACAAATATATCCTTTTAGATGCTTTTATATATGATTTTCTCAGAAGTTCAGACAACTTTGAACTTTTTCATGTACTCCCCCTGAATCCTGTAATCACTCCAGATTTTGTTAGATTTAATACTCCCCCTTTTGTCATCATTCAAAAGGGAATCATAGAGCAATAACAGTGACAGAGCAATAAAACAAACAGGATTATGAAGTACAGATAAAGTAAAAACAAGTATCAGAGCAAGGATCATGAGCACATGAGATGGAATAAAAACACTGATTGTATTAAAATGATGTAAGGATTAAACAGACAATCAGCACTTGAAAAAGAAATATGAACATAAGACAATGGGAATAAATTAGTCCTTCTTCTTCAGCAGAGCTTCAGACAGAAAGGAGATCAGTTCTTCCTTGGCCTTGTCTATGGCAGCTTCAATAGAAGACTTCAACTCTTGTTGACCACTTCTTATCAGCTGCTGTTCATGAAGAATTTCTTGCTGATTCTGAATAACCTTTTGAGCTTTCTTTTCTGAGACTTCACATCTCCTTTCAGATTCTTCACATCTCTTCTCAAAGGCCTTGACCTTGGATTTCAGCTTCTGGTTTTCTTCAAATAGGTCAGGTTCAGACTCAACTAGGATGAGCTGAAGGTAGGGACATACAAATCTCAAAACTCCAAAACCAGGCTGCAAGCCATATTCTGAAAGATTGTAGACTGGACAAAAAAAGGTCCCAACATACTTCAGAAGCACCCAAGCTTGGTTGAATGAATCTGCCTGTGGGGGAAAGTGATCTCTTAAGAAATGGTATTGAACATTTGTGAAATGTCCAACACCCATTGCAGACTCAGCATCAGGACCACTACACCCAGAAGAAGACCCAGCATCTTTTCTGATCTGCCAGTAAGACTCCCACATCCAATTTTCCAACAGGTGATTCAAGCCTCCTCCTTCTGAGATGATGAACTCAGGTAGACCTTCCCATTCTGAAGCAGTCATGGCTTCAGACAGGGGTGCTGATACAGAATAGACCTTAGGACCCTTCAATTTTTCATCTTGTCCTTCTTTGAGGGGATACCTAGGAACAATCCTATCAGGTTTCACCAAGATTTTGGTTGAAGGCATGATTGAACTTGTTCTAGGGGGCCTGTAGCCCATCATTCCAACTCTTCTAGCCAAGTCTCTTTGGAATAAATCAGCTTCAGTGTTCAGCATCCTTACCATGAGCCATTCTTCATTGTTCAGCTTCCATGAGTCTTCAGAGAATGGGTTGATAAGATCCCATGTATGATTAGGAGGGACAACACCCTTCCTTATCTTCTCCAAACCATCAGCATTGTTGGAGTACAAAGCCCTTTCATCAGACACAGTCTTCTTAGTGAGACCATGATGAAGTGAGACAGCAGGGGCTGTTCTAAAGTGATGCAGCTCTTCAGACAGATGCTGGAATTTTGACAAAGGGCAAGAGCCAAAAGAGGTTCTTGTCAGTCTCTTGCATAAGGCTACTATCTCAGCTGAAAGGTTGAATTGATGAACAGATGAAGGTGGTGAGGGAGGTAAAGGTGTAAGAGGTGGAGATGATGATGGTGAGGAAGGTGATGAAGGTGAAGGTAATGAGCTATCAGATAGCTGTATGTACAGAGGTGAGGGGGGTTTGGATGGTGAAGATGTGGGTTTAAGAACTTGGTTTTCTTGAGGTGCAGGGGGTTCAGACAACAGGTTGTCTGATGGTATGATGGGTGTAGGTGATGAGGGTTCAGATGGTATGAAAGGTTCAGAGGGTAATGTAATTAGCTGTAAGGTTGGTAAAGGTTGGGAAGTAGGTGGAGAAGGTTGTTTTTCTGGTGAGGTGGGTTTAGATAAGGGTTGAGGTTGCTTTTCTGGTGATGAAGGAGGTGAGGGAGTTACATTATCAAATCTCACCTTGATCCTTTTGTAAGGTTTGGAGCAACAACATCTTGAGCTTTAGCAGCTCTTTCTTTTCTTCCTTTTCCTTGGCTTCCTTATCCTCCCTTTCTCTTTCTTCAGTTGAAAGAGCCCTTCTTCTCTTGAAGTATTGATTAGCCTTTACAAACTTTTGATACCTTCCAGCAATGTCTGCTTCTTCTAGGTGAGAAGCAGTACTTCTGGTAACCCTAACTTCAGACACTGTCTGAAGTAGTTTACCCTTCTTCCTTTTCCTTTGAGGTGCACTTGACCTCTTTCTTTTCTTTGAAGCCTCAGCAATGGCTGCTTGCTTGTCATCCTCAGCATAAGCAAGTTGTGAAGCTATTGCAAGAGCTCTGTCAGTCCTCTCTTGCTCTTCCTTCAGTTCTAACTCCTCTTGTTCAATGGCAGTAGCCAAAGCAGCAACCTGAATCAATTCAGGGTCAGAGGGGCATGCAGCTAGAGGTTGAGCAGCAACTGCATCAATATCCACAACTTCTTCAGCCTGTCCTTCCATTATAGAAGTAGGCTTTAAAGATTGTGCTGGTTCAGACACCTGACCCACAATTTCAGACAACCTTTGAGAAGGTTTCTGAACAGGTTCAGATGCTTGAATCTGTACAGATGCAGAAGCTATCTTAGTTGAGCTTCTCACAGGTAGCTTCTTAGCTTAGGTTGAGGATATTCCTTTGAGGGCTTGAACTCATGTCTTTTGATATCTCCTTTTAGTTCATTTTCCAGAATCTGCACTGTAGTACTTCTCCTCTGAGCTTTCTCCATCAGCAAACTTTCTTTCATGGTTGGAGAGGGAGGCCTTGGAGTCAGCTTAATCTTCATGCTCTTCAGATTTGATTCACCAAACATAGGGATTGAGTGGTGATCAAAGAGCTGGTGAACTGGAACTTTAAAATGCAACAACACCTTGGTGATGATGGTGTTGTGAGGAAAACTTCCAGCAGAGTCTCTCAGCCTCTTCTGAAGGTGGTACATGATGATATTTGGAAGATTTATCTTCTGCTTCTTCAGAAGGTGGATGAGACATAATCTCTCCAGTTCAGACACATGGTTTCTGCTGCCACTTTTAGGGATTACAGAGTTCCCTAAGATAGCATGCAGAACCCTAGCCTTGTCTGACATATTCTTAGCATCCAGACTTGCAGGAGATGGAGTTCCATACAAAAACTCTGTAAAGTGCTTCTGACCTCCATTTCATGATTCCCAGCCAGGAGAGAAGACAACACCTTCAGTCTTGACACCACAGACAATGGCCAAGATGTCTTCATCAATAAAGATGGACGTACCAAGCATAGTAGCCCTGATGGTGGTGTAGATGCCTTGAGGGTTAGGGATTCCTCTGGCTGTGGCCCAGAAATCAAGAATACTCTACTCATGCCACTGTGAACGATTTTTGTTGAAGTATTCAAGCCACCCAGCTGCTTGAAATTCTACATGAAGATCCATTCCCAGTGCTTCAAGCTCTTCCAGAAAGAAACCCTTGGTCTTCACAATATTATCAGCTCCAGACTTCTTAGGTGCCATTGTTGAAGGTTGGAAAGAACTTGAGAGAGAAAATGCTTTCTTGAAGATGAAGAATAGCAAAGGTTCTGAGAGGGTAGAGAGCTGTAACGTACCAAGGACTCACTGCCTTACTGTACTTATAGACCTCTGAGGCAATGATGGCAGAAACTGGCTGCGCAGACATAGGGTAACGTGCAAAGATGATTTAAACCGTCCCTTTATTGCCACGTCATTTGTTCATTTCAGACAAGTGATAGATTTCAGACATCTAGTTAATTTCAGACGACCAAAACTTCAGACAGGTCACATGTTTCAGACAAGCTGAAGTTTCAGACACATCATTTTTCATACACACTCACAATGCATGAATGTTCAATTTATCTCTGATGGACTTAAATCTATCTTCAGTTAGAGGTTTTGTGAATATATCAGCCCATTGATGCTCTGTATCAATAAACTGAATATCAAAAACACCTTTCTGAACATAGTCTCTAATGAAATGATGTTTGATTTCTATATGTTTAGCCCTAGAATGTTGAATGGGATTTTTAGATAAATTAATGGCACTGGTATTATCACATAACACAGGTATAACAGATATTGCAATATTAAAATCTTCAAGTTGATACTTCACCCATAACAATTGTGAGCAACAACTGGCTGCTGAGATGTATTCTGCTTCAGCTGTTGATAATGCGATTGTGCTTTGCCTTTTGCTTGACCAGCTGATCATATTTTCTCCAAAGAAGTGACATCCACCACTGGTGCTTTTTCTTTCAACTCTGTCTCCAGCAAAATCAGCATCACAGTATCCTACTAACCTGCAATCCTTACTTTTCTTATAGCACAGACCAAGATTAGTAGTACCTTTAAGATATCTGAAAATTCTTTTACAGCTTTGTAGTGAGTGATTCTTGGATCAGATTGAAATCTAGCACACAGGCACACACTGAACATGATGTCAGGCCTGCTTGCTGTTAGATACAATAATGAACCAATCATTCCTCTATACAAAGTTTGATTCACTGGTTCTTCATTCTCATCTTTATTTAAAGATGCAGAAGGGTGCATTGGAGTTGTCATGGGTTTGCAATCACTTAGGTTGAACTTTTTAAGCATTTCCTTTGTATATTTCTCTTGATGGATCCATATACAATCAGAATCTTGCTTAATCTGAAGTCCAAGGAAAAACTTTAGTTCACCCATTAGGCTCATTTCAAATTCAGATTGCATTAACTCAGAAAACTCTTTGCACAATGAAGAACTAGTTGAACCAAAAATAATGTCATCAACATATATTTGGACAAGTATAAGATCCTTGTTAGACTGTTTTCTAAAAAGAGTTGTGTCAACGTTTCCTCTTTCAAAACCATTGGTTGCAAGAAAACTGCTCAGTCTGTCATACCAAGCTCTTGGGGCTTGTTTCAGACCATAGAGAGCTTTCTTAAGTTTAAAAACATGTTCAGGAAAAGTTACATCTTCAAAACCAGGGGGTTGTCTAACAAAAACCTCGTCTTCAATGAAACCATTGAGGAAGGCACTTTTGACATCCATTTGATATAGTTTGATGCCATTATTTACAGCATAAGATAAAAGAATTCTAATTGCTTCTAACCTGGCCACTGGGGCAAAGGTTTCAGTGAAGTCAATACCTTCTTGCTGGTTATAACCTTGAGCTACTAGCCTTGCCTTATTTCTGATAACTTTGCCTTCTTCAGACAGCTTGTTTCTGAACACCCATTTGGTTCCAATAATTGTTTTCCCATGGGGTTTAGGAACAAGGGTCCAGACATCACTCCTAGCAAATTGATTTAGATCCTCTTGCATGGCTAGGATCCACCCTTCATCATGCAGAGCTTCATCAATGCTCTTTGGCTCAATTTCAGACAGGAGAGCAAGAGAATTCAAATGTCTGAATTTTGATCTTGTCTTAACTCCTTCTGAAGTGCTGCCAATGATTTGCTCTTTAGGATGATGTGACTTGTATCTCCAATCAGATTTATGAGGAGGTATCACATCTGTCTGAGACTCAACATTTGTCTGAAGAGGTTCAGAAACAGCAGGAACTTCAGACAGTTGCTCATCCTTCAAGTTTCTGTGATCATTCAGCTCCATACCTGCAAAATCATCCTCTAGATCTGATAGTTCCCTATCAGTCTCTTTGTTATCATTGAATTTTACATGAATGGTTTCTTCAACAGTTAAAGTTCTAGAGTTATACACTCTATATGCTTTAGATGTTTCAGAATATCCAATGAAAAATCCATTATCAGACTTTGCATCAAATTTTCCAAGATCATCTTTGGTGTTAAGTATAAAACACTCACATCCAAAGGTGTGGAAATATGATATGTTGGGTTTTCTTCCTTTCCACAACTCATATGGAGTCTTTTTAGAATTGGTCTTACCAATATTCTGTTTTGAAGGTAACAAGCTGTGTTAACAGCTTCTGCCCAGAAGGTTCTAGGTAAGTTGCTTGAGTTGAGCATGGTCCTTGCCATATCTTGCAAACTTCTGTTCTTTCTCTCAACAACCCCATTCTGTTGAGGTGTTCTTGCCACAGAGTAATTGTGTGAGATCCCATTCTCATCACAGAACAATTTGAAATTTGCATTTTCTAACTCCCCACCATGATCACTTCTTATGACAGAAATACAGAATCCCTTTTCATTCTGTACCTTCTTACAAAATATTGTGAAATTCTTAAAAGTCTCATCCTTGTTTCTAAGGAATATCACCCATGTGAATCTAGAATAGTCATCAACAATGACCAAACCATATTTCTTTCCACTAAGACTTTCTGTTCTAATAGGACCAAACAAGTCAATGTGTAAAAGTTCTAGTGGTCTGCTAGTTGAAACAACATCTTTACTCTTCAAAGAGTGTCTTGTTTGTTTCCCTTTCAGACAGCTATCACATAAAATGTCAGATTTGTATGAAAGCTTGGGCAATCCTTTAACAAGGTTGTGTTTTGCTAATCTTGAGATTAATCTCAAGCTGGCATGCCCAAGTCTTTGATGCCAAATCTGTTTTTCATCTTCAACAGAAATGAAGCATTTTACATTTTGACTTGCTAGATCCTCTAGATCAATTTTATACACATTGTTGTGTCTCTTAGCAGTAAAAAGTGTTTGATCAGAGGAATCTTTGACTATGAATCCTTCCTTGGTAAAGGATACTACATAACCACTGTCACATAATTGACTTATGCTCAGTAAATTATGTTGTAGTCCTTCCATAAGAAGAACATTTTTAATGAGGGATGAAGGAATTATACCTATAGTCCCTATGCCAGTGATCTTCCCTTGCTGATTTCCACCAAAGGTGACCACTCCTCCTTCCTTAGGTCTAAGGTTTTGGAACAAAGACCTTTCTCCTGTCATGTGTCGCGAGCACCCACTGTCCAGGTACCATTTGTGGGGTCTCCTTTGTCCTGTTAAACACATCTGCAACAGGAATGATCAAGTTTTCAGGTACCCAAGTTCTTTTGGGTCCTGTTTTGTTAGCTTTGGGTCTTGCTTTTCTCTTGTGCTTGCACTGAATCACATTGTGTCCAGGCTTACCACAGTGAGAACACCCAGTAACCTTCTTTTTGCTTTTAGAAAAATTTAAGACAGTAGGAGGTTCAGACATGTTGTGATCAAAAAAGCCTAGTCCACTTTTGTCAGAGGAATGTCTTTGATTTCCAAGCATTATGTTTAAATTTTTTGTTCCTTTGACAAACTTGGCTAGATCATTTGTCAGTTCTACAATCTGTTTCTGAAGTTTTTTATTTTCTTTAGACACAGCTTGTGAACTATGGTTTTCAATCTCAAAGACCTTTTCCTTGAGCATAATATGTTCTATTTCCAGAGACTCATATTTGTTACACATTTTTGTGTGAGCCTTGGATAGATTCTTATACTCTAGGAACAGTTCCTTGGAACTTTCCACCAAATCATCATACATTTCTTGCAAGGTAAGAGGGAATACCTCAGCTTCAGAGCTGTCTGAAGATGGTAGGCTTGCCATGAGGCACAGATTTGCCTCTTCTGAGGTGTCTTCCTCCTCTTCTGAAGTTGATTCATCCAGGTCCTCCCATGTTGCCATGAGACCTTTCTTTTTCTTGAAAAACTTCTTCTTCTTGAAGTTGTTTTTCTTCAGCTTTGGACACTCAGCCTTCATGTGCCCTGGTTGCTTACACTCAAAACAAATAATTTTGTCAGTTTGTATGTCTTTACCTGACTTACCTCCTTTTGAGGTTGAGGGTTGATTCTTTCTGAATCTTCCTCTGTTCTGCAGCATTCTCTTGATCTTCCTACTTAGAAGAGCAAGATCATCATCATCTTCTGAGCTATCTTCAGAGTCTTCATCTCCCTCTGAAGTTGCCTCAGCTTGCATAGCCTTGATGTTGCCATGCCTAGACTGTTTGGTCTTGGAGTTTAGGGCTAGAGATTTTCTCTTGTTGTCATCTTCTCCAAGCTCAAGCTCATGGACCTTAAGAGATCCCAACAGTTCTTCCACTCTAAGAGAGTTCAAATCTCTTGCCTCTTGAATGGCAGTAACTTTGGGTCTCCAGGACTTAGGCAAGCTCCTTAGAGTTTTTCTGTTATTATCTCCAGAGTTGTATGTTCTGCCTAAGGACCTGAGTCCATTTGTTATGGTCTGAAACCTTCCAAACATTTGGTCAATGGTTTCAGATTCTTCCATCTTGAACATCTCATACTGATGTATGAGCATACTTATCTTGGATTGCTTGACAGTCTCAGTTCCTTCATGGGCTGCTGCAAGAGTATCCCAAATTTCCTTGGCAGAGGTGCATCCATGAACCTTCTCATATTCTGATTTGTTCAAGGAACATACCAAATAGAGTTTGGCCTTAGCATTCATCTGGACTCTAGCCTTTTGCTCCAAAGTCCATTCAGTCTTAGGTATAGTCACATCATTTAGCATAGGCACATAGTCTCCATCAGTGACCACATCCCAAACATCAATGTTTGTGCTTTCAATGAACAGCTTCATTCTATCTCTCCGGTAGTGATAATCTTCTCCATTGAAAGCTGGAGGTCTTGTGATAGAGGCTCCTTCTGTGATGTATTTCCTATTACTGTTTGAAGCTTCCATGTGGATCTTTCAGTCCTCAGACACTTGTTAGGTGTTTCAACCCTGAGTAGAGCTCTGGTACCAACTGTAGGAATACAGGGAAACACTAGAAGGGGGGTTGAATAGTGTTTCTAAATATTTTAAGAAGCTTTTCGAAAACAGATTTACAAAACAGACTTTCAGACAGGTTGCTAGAGGGTTGTCTGAAGTTTTTAGATAGCTGTTTGAAGTTGGTTTCAGACGGCTTTAAAATGGTTCTAAAAGAAGTTTCTTCTTTTTAAAATATTAGATTAAATATTTAGTCCCCTTAATTAGTTTAAAACTGAATTGACAAAGATAAGGGAAAGAGAAACTTAGCCACAGAAATTATCCTGGTTCACTCACTACCACTTGTGAGCTACGTCCAGTCCCAATGCCAACTAGCACTTGGATTTTCTCTTAATCTTGCAAGATTACAAGTATTCTTTTCTAACAAGCCTCTTCAGGCTCTACAACCAAGTATTCTTTTTCAGACAAGCCTTTCCAGGCTCAACAACACAAGTATTCTTTTTCAGACAAGCCTCTCCAGGCTCAAAAGCAAATACAAATGAGAGAAATGCTTAAGCTCACAAACTATATCAGTTTTGAGACTTAAACAGCTACAGATTGTACAGAAATTACTGAGGTATGCTCAGAATAAAAATTTGTGTGTACAAAGATGATAAATTCTATCAGAGTGTTGCAGCGAAAAACTTGCAGAGTTTCTGTTCTTTTTCTGTGCTTCTCTATTTCTCAGGTCTTCAAATGATGGGGTATTTATAACCAAATGATTGGCCCATTGAAGACTTTCATGCTTGTGAATTCCATGCTAGCCGTTGTGAGACAGCTGCTGCAGTACAGAATATTCTTTGACAAATTCTGATATTCCCTGACAAATTCTGAAACTTTTACAAGGTTTGCTCCTGCCAAAAAGGTGCTCTTTGTTGCTGCTGCAATTGCTGCGTAGCAGAGGACACGTTGTGACACAGAACGTGCTTGAATTGTATTGCACAGGTGCCAGCTGTTTGTAGCAGAGAACATGCGTGAAAAATGTGCAGAGGTACATGGATTGTCACAGCTTCAGACAAGAGATGCCACGTCATCAAAAGCTTTCAGACGGCTTTGATGTTTCAGACGGGTTGATCATCTTCAGACAGCATCAGCTTCTTCAAACGGATACAACACTTAGTCTTATATAGTAGGCTTCTTGCTGAAAATCATAGATAAACAATTAGACAATTGTATCTTATGAGAAACAACTAAAGTTGGATTTGTTGATCATTAAAACTTAGAGAAATTTCAGTCTTTAAAACATCATAAATCTCTTTATGATATTTTTGAGACTCAACAGTTTATGGAGTCACGGAGGATTGTGAAAAATGTTGACTGTGTTGATAATTTGATTGCAGAGCGTTCTCCAGTAATGGTTAATGATAGGAGGGTTGACGCCGGCGGCGGTGTTCTCTGTTTTTTTTTTACAAACAGGAAACGGTAGGGCAAGGGAAGTAGTGGGCCGGGTGGTGTGTTTTCAAGGTAAATGGGCTTGGTATTGTTTTTACATACATATTGGGGCTTTATGGTGGGAATGGGTTAGGTTGTTTGGAATTGGGGTGGGAAGTAATTATAAATGTTGTTGACCGACAAGTTAAATGTTGGATTAAGCTTGGGGAAGGTTGATTAATTGGGTGTTGGAGATGGAATTTAATTGTAGCGGGTTAATTTTATGTGGGTATGACCAAAAATAAATGATGGGCTGAATTTAGTAGGTGAAATGGGCCCATAGGGGTCCATTAGTTATATTTAGTTATAGTTAGTGGTTAAATGAAATTGTGGTGTGACAATTGAAAGCAATGAAATGAATATTTGTTGGTTAGTAAATTTGTGACATTACGTAGATTATTAGTGATTATAGCGGTCATTTATTTCATTGATACATGCAATGAACGAAGCAGTTGCATTGAGCAGAGAAGTAAGAAATAAAACGATAGCATTACAAGTTGTGAATTGCACGTGTGTGCAATGAGCACGTTTTGGTGATGGAAAATGAAGGATGCATTGACAGTAGCTGAAAAACAAGTAAGAAGGGGACCACAGTTGACAGTGCAAGACGTAATTGGTAGGTGGAGTCCTAAAGGGGCCCTTAGCTAATTACCCTTTCTGTGGATAGCGATAGTAAACATATAAGCATTATCGTGTTTTGTAAAGGACACCTGATCCCTAGGTTTAAGGTTAAACCTCTTGCAGAACTCGTACCAACCGTGGCCTATGAGGCAGACACGAGGGTCTTTGTGCCACTTGAGGTCCCATAATTCGTGTGGTTCATCTGGTTCCTCAGCAAATTTGACGAACAAATAATCTGGTTCATGATCTAACCACAAGTCTCGAAACGGTTTTGGCACGCACTAAGGGAAAATAAAAGATGGGTTACAAGCAGTATAGAATAAAGATGAGAGGAATGTGTTGAAGGGGAAAAAATGGTCACTTACAAGATTCTGTCTCCCGGAACACTTTGACTTGGTCATTGTTGTCCCCCAGGTGTTTGTGGAGCGTAGTTGGTCCCCTCAGCTTTATAAGCAGTGGAAGAAGGAGTGTTCTTGTGAGATGGGACGTTGGTGGATGTTTGGAATGAGGAGTTTAATTGGGAAGGATGGATGAATGAGTCAGAGAGTCATTCATTTGGTGGAAGGAAAGGCCTAAGACGTGAAACGGTGCAGGGGAATAAAGGTCCCGGGAATGAAATAGCCTTGTATAGTGTGCAGAATGGTGTAAATAGTGGAGTGGGAGTTTGACTATATATTTCATGTGCATTGTAAATGGTGGTGTGGCTGTGGCAGATGCATGTGGATGCACGTACCCGTGGTATATGGAATAGGTGGCAAGTAGTTTATAAATTTTATTTTAAAACAAGTAAATAAATGTTAGAAGGAGTGGAGACAAGAAAGTTAATTTTGAGAGTATTATTTTTAAAAGTGATTAATATTTGGAACTTAAGTTTTTACGTAAGGGGGGTCATAAAATATATGGTTTTGGGGATATATTATATTAATGTAATGGACTGTGGTTTATGGTACTTGTCATAAGCGGCGAAGGTACAGAATGAATATTAGGGGGCCAAAATTAGAAATTCTTGTAATCAATTAACTCATATTAAATGTAATTTAAAATATTTAGTGATATAAAGCAATTATAAATAAAGATTTAAAAGTGGGTTTTGTAAGACATGTGAGGTTGTTGAAAACTGAAAAATAGTAGCTGAAATGATATTATTAGTGTTTGGTAACGTAATTTATAAGTAGACATACTAGTTTTTGTAGAGGCGCTGGTTGACTTAATTTTTTTAAGAAAAAAACTCCCTTTGAACTACTACGTGAGATTATACTAAAATTTAATTAGTTTAATTTGTGAGTCTTCGATTTTTATTTTATTTTTTGTGTCGTTACATGTGAAATGAATATTATCAGGTTTTTGTACGTAACACTTTCATGCAATTTAGCTATTTGATCAGGTAAAATTTAAGTTGTAATTTTAAAAGGGTGGACGTATGAAAGGGTTCCTCAAACCCTAGGATAGTTTCTCGGCTACGGCACCGGGCATGCAACCTTGGTGTATGAGTTTGGCCACGAAATTTCGCAGGGCGGGGTGGGACAGTAATGGGACAGCCGTGTCAAAGTTCGGTGATTTTCAGGAGTAAATTGTATTTATGGTGAATTAAATACGTTTAAAAGGAATATAATTAAGGAAAAATACCTAGAAGTGTGAAGAAAATGCCGAAAAAAGATGGTGTGGCATTTATGGTCCAATGAAGTTGCGTGAATGGTTTGGACGAGTTCCGGTGAAGTTTGGGACACGTACCACGTGAGGGGGTAGACCTATGAAAGGGTTCCTTAAACCCTAGGATAGTTTCTCGGCTACGGCACAGGGCATGCAACCTTGCTGTATGATTTTGGCCACGAAATTTCGCGGGGAGTGGTGGGAAACTATCGGGAAGTCCGTGTCATAGTTTGGTGATTTTCAGGAGTAAATTGTTTTTATGGGGAATTAAATATGTTTAAAGGAGATATAATTAAGGAAAAATACCTAGAAGTGTGAAGAAAATGCCGAAAAAAGATGGGGTGGCACTTATGGTCCAATGAAGTTGCGTGCATGGTTTGGACGAGTTCTGGTGAAGTTTGGGACACGTACCACGTGAGGGGGTGGACCTATGAAAGGGTTCCTCAAACCCTAGGATAGTTTCTCGGCTACGGCACAGGGCATGCAACCTTGCGGTATGATTTTGGCCACAAAATATAGCAGGGCGGGGTGGGAAACTATCGTGAAGTCCGTGTCATAGTTCGGTGATTTTCAGGAGTAAATAGTTTTTATGGTGAATTAAATATGTTTAAAGGGGATATAATTAAGGAAAAATATCTAGAAGTGTGAAGAAAATGCCGAAAAAAGATGGGGTGGCATTTATGGTCCAATGAAGTTGCGTGCATGGTTTGGACGAGTTCCGGTGAAGTTTGGGACACGTACCACGTGAGGGGGGTGGACCTATGAAAGGGTTCCTCAAACCCTAGGATAGTTTCTCGGCTACGGCACAGGGCATGCAACGTTGCTGTAAGAGTTTGGCCACGAAATTTCGCGGGGCGGGGTGGGAAACTATCGGGAAGGCCTTGTTATAGTTCTGTGATTTTCAGGAGTAAATTGTTTTTATGGTGAATTAAATACGTTTAAAGGGGATATAATTAAGGAAAAATACCTAGAAGTGTGAAGAAAATGCCGAAAAAAGATGGGGTGGCATTTATGGTTCAATGAAGTTGCGTGCATGGTTTGGACGAGTTCCGGTGAAGTTTGGGACACGTACCACGTGAGGGGGGTGGAACTATGAAAGGGAACCTAAACCCTAGGATAGTTTCTCGGCTACGGGACAGGGCATGCAACCTTGCCGTATGATTTTGGCCATGAAATTTCAAGGGGCAGGGTGGGAAACTATCGGGAAGGCCGTGTCATAGTTCGGAGATTTTCAGAAGTAAATTGTTTTTATGGTGAATTAAATACGTTTAAAGGGGATATAATTAAGGAAAAATACCTAGAAGTGCAAGAAAATGCCGAAAAATGATGGGGTGGCATTTATGGTCCAATGAAGTTGCGTGCAAGGTTTGGACGAGTTCCGGTGAAATTTGGGACACGTACCACGTGAGGGGGGTGGACCTATGAAAGGGTTCCTCAAACCCTAGGATAGTTTCTCGGCTACGGCACAGGGCATGCAACCTTGCTGTAAGAGTTTGGCCACGAAATTTCGCAGGGCGGGGTAAGACACTAACGGGAAGGCCGTGTCATAGTTTGCTGATTTTCAGGAGTAAATTGTATTTATGGTGAATTAAATATGTTTAAAGGGAATTTAATTAAGGAAAAATACCTAGAAGTGTGAAGAAAATGCCGAAAAAAGATGGGGTGGCATTTATGGTCCAATAAAGTTGCGTTCATGGTTTGGACGAGTTCCGGTGAAGTTTGGTACACGTACCACGTGAGGGGGGTGGAACTATGAAAGGGTTCCTCAAACCCTAGGATAGTTTCTCGGCTACGCCACAGGGCATGCAACCTTGCTGTAAGAGTTTGGCCACGAAATTTCGCAGGGCGGGGTAAGACACTAACGGGAAGGCCGTGTCATAGTTCGGTGATTTTCAGGGGTAAATTGTATTTATGGTGAATTAAATACGTTTAAAGGGAATATAATTAAGGAAAAATACCTAGAAGTGTGAAGAAAATGCTGAAAAATGATGGGGTGGCATTTATTGTCCAATGAAGTTGCGTGCATGGTTTTGACGAGTTCCGGTGAAGTTTGGGACACATACCACGTGAGGGGGATGGTACTATGAAAGGGTTCCTCAAACCCTAGTATAGTTTCTCGGCTATAGCACAGGGCATGCAACCTTGCTGTAAGAGTCTGGCCACGAAATTCCGCAGGGCGGGGTAAGACACTGACGGGAAGGCCGTGTCATAGTTCGGTGATTTTCAGGAGTAAATTGTATTTATGGTGAATTAAATACGTTTAAAGGGAATATAATTAAGGAAAAATACCTAGAAGTGTGAAGAAAATGCCGAAAAACGATGGGGAGGCATTTATGGTCCAATGAAGTTGCGTGCATGGTTTGGACGAGTTCCGGTGAAGTTTGGGACACGCACCACGTGAGCGGGGTGGAATTATGAAAGGGTTCCTCAAACCCTAGGAAAGTTTCTCGGCTACGGCACAGGGCATGCAACCTTACTGTAAAAGTTTGGCCACGAAATTTCGCAGGGCGGGGTAAGACACTAACGGGAAGGTCGTGTCATAGTTCGGTGATTTTCAGGAGTAAATTGTATTTATGGTGCATTAAAAACGTTTAAAGGGAATATAATTAAGGAAAAATACCTAGAAGTGTGAAGAAAATACCGAAAAAAGATGGGGTGGAATTTATGGTCCAATGAAGTTGCGTGCATGGTTTGGACGAGTTCCGGTGAAGTTTGTGACACGTACCACGTGAGGGGGTTGGACCTTTGAAAGGGTTCCTCAAACCCTAGGATAGTTTCTCGGCTACGGCACACGGCATGCAACCTTGCTGTAAGAGTTTGGCCACGAAATTTCGCAAAGCGGGGTAAGACACTAACGGGAAGGTCGTGTCATAGTTCGGTGATTTTCAGGAGTAAACTGTATTTATGGTGAATTAAATACGTTTAAAGGGAATATAATTAAGGAAAAACACCTAGAAGTGTGAAGAAAATACCGAAAAATGATGGGGTGGCATTTATGATCCAATGAAGTTGCGTGCATGGTTTGGATGAGTTCCGGTGAAGTTTGGGACACGTACCACGTGAGGGGGGTGGAACTATGAAAGGGTTCCTCAAACCCTAGGATAGTTTCTCGGCTACGGCACAGGGCATGCAACCTTGCTGTAAGAGTTTGGCCATGAAATTTTGTAGGGCGGGGTAAGATACTAACAGGAAGGTCGTGTCATAGTTCGGTGATTTTCAGGAGTAAATTGTATTTATGGTGAATTAAATACGTTTAAAGGGAATATAATTAAGGAAAAATACCTAGAAGTGTGAAGAAAATGCCGAAAAAACGATGTGGTGCCATTTATGGTCCAATGAAGTTGCGTGCATGGTTTGGACGAGTTCCGGTGAAGTTTGGGACACGTACCATGTGAGGGTGTGGAACTATGAAAGGGTTCCTCAAACCCTAGGATAGTTTCTCTACTACGGCACAGGGCATGCCACCTTGCTGTAAGAGTTTGGCCACGAAATTTCGCAGGGTGGGGTAAGACACTAACGGGAAGGTCGTGTCATAGTTCGGTGATTTTCAGGAGTAAATTGTATTTATGGTGAATTAAATACGTTTAAAGGGAATATAATTAAGGAAAAATACCTAGAAGTGTGAAGAAAATACCGAAAAAAGATGTGGTGGAATTTATGGTCCAATGAAGTTGCGTGCATGGTTTGGACGAGTTTCGGTGAAGTTTGTGACACGTACCACGTGAGGGGGGTGGACCTTTGAAAGGGTTCCTCAAACACTAGGATAGTTTCTCGGCTACGGCACACGGCATGCAACCTTGCTGTAAGAGTTTGGCCACGAAATTTCGCAGGGCGGGGTAAGACATTAACGGGAAGGTCGTGTCATAGTTCGGTGATTTTCAGGAGTAAATTGTATTTATGGTGAATTAAATACGTTTAAAGGGAATATAATTAAGGAAAAATACCTAGAAGTGTGAAGAAAATGCTGAAAAATGATGGGGTGGCATTTATGGTCCAATGAAGTTGCGTGCATGGTTTGGACGAGTTCCGGTGAAGTTTGGGACACGTACCACGTGAGGGGGGTGGACCTATGAAAGGGTTCCTTAAACCCTAGGATAGTTTCTCGGCTACGGCACAGGGCATGCAACCTTGCTATAAGAGTTTGGCCACGAAATTTCGCGGGGCGGGGTGGGAAACTATCGGGAAGGCCTTGTTATAGTTCTGTGATTTTCAGGAGTAAATTGTTTTTATGGTGAATTAAATACGTTTAAAGAGGATATAATTAAGGAAAAATACCTAGAAGTGTGAAGAAAATGCCGAAAAAAGATGGGGTGGCAATTATGGTTCAATGAAGTTGCGTGCATGGTTTGGACGAGTTCCGGTGAAGTTTGGGACACGTACCACGTGAGGGGGGGTGGAACTATGAAAGGGTTCCTCAAACCCTAGGATAGTTTCTCGACTACGGCACACGACATGCAACCTTGCTGTAAGAGTTTGGCCAAGAAATTTCGCGGGGCGGGGTGGGAAACTATCGGGAAGGCCGTGTCATAGTTTGGTGATTTTCAGGAGTAAATTGTTTTTATGGTGAATTAAATACTTTTAAAGGGGATATAATTAAGGAAAAATACCTAGAAGTGTGAAGAAAATGCCGAAAAAAGATGGGGTGGCATTTATGGTTCAATGAAGTTGCGTGCATGGTTTGGACGAGTTCTGGTGAAGTTTGGGACACGTACCACGTGAGGGGGGTGGAACTATGAAAGGGTTCCTCAAACCCTAGGATAGTTTCTCGGCTACGGCACACGACATGCAACCTTGCTGTAAGAGTTTGGCCAAGAAATTTCGCGGGGCGGGGTGGGAAACTATCGGGAAGGCCGTGTCATAGTTTGGTGATTTTCAGGAGTAAATTGTTTTTATGGTGAATTAAATACTTTTAAAGGGGATATAATTAAGGAAAAATACCTAGAAGTGTGAAGAAAATGCCGAAAAAAGATGGGGTGGCATTTATGGTCCAATGAAGTTGCGTGCATGGTTTGGACGAGTTCCGGTGAAGTTTGGGACACGTACCACGTGAGGGTGTTTAAAACCCCCGTTAATAATTTTTTTCATTTTTGTCCTTTACATTAGCAGGTGTTTTGAACCCCCATTAAATGATTGGATTTTTTTTTTAAAATTATTACTGTTGCACAAGAAAAGGATAATAAAAAAGATAATAAAATTATTATGTTATTAGAAAAGGATAATAAAATGATAGGAACAAGACTGTCTCTCTGGATAATAAAATTATTATGTTATTAAAAAAGATAATAAAAAAGGATAATAAAAGGATAAAATTATTATGTTTGTAAAAAAGAAAATATTATAATATCATAGTAAAAAAGAAAATGAAAGTGAGTCAAAAAAAGAAAAAAAAATGACAGGACTCACTCCCGTGATTCATAAAAAAAAACATGACAATGTAATATAAAAAATAAAAAACAAAAAAAATTTCTCTCATTATTATCATTTTTTATTATCCTTTATTACTAACATAATAATTTTATTATCCTTTTTTATTAACATAATAATTTTATCCTTTTTTATTATCTTTATTAATAACATAATAATTTTATTATCTAGAGAGACAGTCTTGTTAGCGCCTCTTGTTAAAATATTTTAACAAGAGGCGCTAACCTAGTTAGCGCTTCCTCTTTTACACGTGTCCAAAAACAACCCCACTGTGGTAAATTGTTTTTTAAGTACATTTTTTTGGTAAATTTTTTTTGTAAAACACCCCTGTTATGGTCAAAACGCCTCATGTTGGTTCTTTCGTTAAAGTGAATTTTTTGTTCAACAATATCATTCTACAATATCATACAAGTATGAGATAAATAGAGATAAAAGACAGAGAATATTATTTACGTTATAATATATATTAAATTAATCATAAGAATAAAAATTACATAGGTTATATATATTACTTAAGTGATGGTATAGGTAGGTTTGAGTACCATAGTTATCGTACCCGTACCCATTAAAAAGTGCGAGTTATTATCTACATCCATTCCCTAGACCCATTTGTGGGTAATTATCCTATCCCTTGTCGGTAATTTTTGTAGGCACTTGCTGTGTCTGGGTCCAATTCACATAGTTAACATTGCCATTTAAGTTAAATAAATTAAATTAAAGGCTACAAGGGTAAGATTGTAGGACGTGATGGCTGAGCATGTGATCTCAGTAGGTGGTTTCTAAAAGATCTTTGCGTTTGGTGTATCTTTGAAAATCATGTACAAGTCAGTAACGAAATGAAAGGTCACCTTTCTCATGTCTCGAGGTACGGATGGGAAATAAGGGGATACTAACAGATAGTCATTCTCCAAATATTTTGTTGGATACTAACTAGAACATTTGTACCCTGTCATTGTGTTTTTATCGGACGGGGCAATTGGATTTCATTTCATTCTTAACTATAGTTTAAACTATGGGTTCCTTTTACGCAAAGGGAATACTGTGCGTCTATGACAAGAGCAGGGAATATACATTGTGGTCTGACAGATGGCCAATTGTACGAGACTCCAAGCATGACAGGGACTGCTTCGTTGAAGCTAATAGTTCTATGGATTGGAAATCGTGTAAATACTTTTTAAATTAAGTAAGAGTCATGAGGATAGAGGAGATTGAAGAATAGGATAATATTGTAAACTGGAATGTTGAGATTGTTGACTACTTTTTGACCAAACTGGATGAATAAATTTAATTGGGAAAGCGGGGAGCATGTGATAGTATTATAAGTAGCACTTCTTCATAGGATATTTATATATCAGCAGCCATTATTTGTTCATATAATCGTATGCGTAATTGAAATTTAACCGGTGAGACCCATTTAAAAGAATTGCTACCAATGGCCAAAAAACTTTACGTCGTCTTTGTTGGGAGAAAACCAGGGTTCTATGATAGTTGGAGTGAATGTCAGAATCAAGTTATTGGTTATAGTGGAAACTTGTATCAGGGTTTCCACACAAGAGAGGAGGCTTACAATGCATGGATGCGCTACTGGGCAACTGAAAACATCGATGCTGCTCACGAAGGTGTGAATGCTACCCATGGAACAGGTTTTGGAGGGAATGAGACATTCCCAATGCCAGTTGGATTAAATGACAATGAATCTTCAGGAGGAGTGACAACATAAAGAACGCTGGATGGAATGAAGGATAAAGAAGTCGCAGATGTAAAACAAGAGGGATCAAAGTGTGTGGGAAGCAGTAGTGATGTGTGCCTCAGTACTGATGAGATGCAATTTGCTAGTTACGTATTTGGACTAGATGTCGATCTCAGGTAAAATAACAAAATACGTAGATATAATTTATTTGGCTACAAATGGAAGGATTTTTTAAACCCCAAATGATTTATGATACATATTCGTTACATTACAGTGAGGTGGTGTTCAAAATAGGAGTAACTAGAGCAAACATAAAGGACTTTGGGTGCTTCTGTCCAGGGAGGTCAATAGACATCGATGTATGTATTTAGATTAAGCATAGTTCATTATCATATTAATAATTTTTTTTATTAATTCTCACCCTAAATTTGTCACACAGTTCGTAGACCACATGGCTAGGAGAATTACATGGAGACAAATTCACATCAATGTGCAAACTGTTTGGGCACTACCACCTTCATTTGCGGTATTCCTATTTTATTAGCCCATTTTATAAGATTGGTTCATTAACATATCATTCATCATAGAAAAAATCACTTATGATTAAAAAACTGTTCCTAATCATGTTCATGGCAACATGTGCAGGAAGATGTCCTAGGTGGACTTTCGAAGGAAAATATTGCTAGGTTGTACGTTTTGGAGTGGATGAATCCGTTTACATGTCTTAAATATGTTAGTGTTAGCTATAAAATTCTTTTCCTGCATTCATTTTTCCAACTTAGTATATAAATTGACCAACGGGCTTCATAATTATTTAATAGATATATGTCCCAATTAAGGAAGATAACGGTCACGTTTACTTAATGGTTGTGTCCATGGAGGAGCAGACAATTTATCATATGGATTCATCCCCTGATGGTGCCCGTATCAATGACCGTCGTGAGAACATCAAGAAATTGGTTGGCTAAGTAACACCTTATTTTTTTAATTTTGTGTTAACCACATGGGTTATTCATTAACTTAATTTCTTTTTTTTTTCAAAGTGAAATGTTGGTTTATCTTATGCTCTCAGAGTGGTATTCAATTTCATATGTCAATAGCCCTAATTATACGGAGAGTTGGGATATTAAGGGAATAACTCCACCACATCAAGGAAGTCAGGGGTAATGACTGTTGTCTAAATTCTTAAACGTCTGTTTATGAAGTTAATTATTATTGGAAAATTAACATGTCCATATCATGTTTTCCATAATGTAGCAATGATTCTGTGTTATGGGTCCTTCAATGGATGGCTATGGACTTTTCTTTTCAGCCCAATGTACATGGACTGGTAATCACTATATGCATTCTATAACTTTACTGAATATTACATGTAAATCAATTATCTATCATTTATAATTAACGTGCCATTCTTGGTATGTCTTAATAGATGAACGACAACGTTGTCCGTATGAAGACAACATTAACATTGTTACTTGGATCACACAGTGAGCTGCGTAAAAACTTAGAGACCAGAGCTGAGGTCTACTACCAGACACAACTGCACCCAGTTGCGGATAAGTGACCTGAAGATGTATGATGTAACCAAAGATGTTGTATGGACCCTAGGATGTAGTTGCCACATTTAATTTCAGTAGTTTATGTGTGTGTCTTTACAAATGTGATGTTCAGTAGTTTTCTTAATGCGTGCGAGTAATATTATGTAACTTTAAGAAATTACTGGTTATTAGTAAATGCTAAAGCATCTTTGGTCACTGTATGTCACTAAAAATTCATATTATTCTTACACTTCTTCTAATGCATTACCCACTACATTGGTTGCCAATTATAGTTTTCAATCAATTTATAAAAATAATGCTACCAAGTGCGTTCAATACGTTAATTGCCACTGTATTTGGCAATTAATTAAGTTTGTAACAACATGACTTCCACTCATGAACGACTTACTAACTACCACCCAAATTACTTACACCATGGCACAACTTATACACGGATTATTTTTCTCCACAACCTCAACATCACATTTCACATTTACAGCACAATTATCATATTATATATTCATTATGCATATCAATTCAATTGTGAACTATACTTATGATGCCTACAACTTATACGTCCTCCTTGGGGCCATTCCATTCATGCATGCTTCGGTCCGCTCCTCAACAAGCAAATTCAACTTTCATCATAGGGTCCAATAACTACAAACCCCCATTTGAATATTGTTTAATACTACAGCGTGCCCCACATAGAATAATATGTGTTAATTATCCAACACATTACAATTGTGCACTATACTAATTATGGCTTCAGGTCAAACGTCCCTGCATCATTACAATAAAAAATATTATAACCATGAATTTCCAATTTAAAATTCCGAAATAACCCCCAAACCAAGAGCTTTAATAATTATATACATCCTTTAGCCCAACCCATTCATGCTAGCATCGACCCGCACCTCATCAACCCAATTACACTTTCATGAATGGGTCCACTGAGTACAAAACCCGATGAATATTCATTACTACGACAAGTTGCCAAAACTATATAGGGCTTACTATGAGCCTGCCCAAACTGTTTAGTACGCAATATGGGCCAAGTAACGTCATAAAGTGCATCATATGACCCAATAACACAATTCTGTCATAATGCCAAAAAACGAAAAACGAATGCAGCATGCATACGGCCATTAAACATCTCAGATAACAGTTAGTCACATAACATTAACCACTAGTGAACATCAACCATTTCCTCATAATAATAAACTGATTGTCCCCTATTCAACATGACCAAAGTCTTCGAAATCATAAACTCAGCTTCCAACATTAGCAAATAGAATTCATTACGAAATAGAAATTACAGCTTAACATGCAGAACAAACAATTGAGCACCACACTCTCCTACACAATTAACATTCCAATTTGGTTACATGCTACTCCGCCTACAATAGTTCACCTGCACAAAATAATTTAGGGTTTAATTATACTTGCTCTCATGTTATATCCAAATCTGTATCGTTAAAGCATTAATTTTACCTTGACTTTTCGAATTACTCATTCCTGTCATCTCCACTTGCAGCTGTTTCAATTGTCTCTGACGGTGCTTGCCTTTGACGAAGTCTACAAGTCTGTTTGTTATGCCCCCGGCCTTTGCAAATACTACATGTGGTGGTCCTCCTATTGCCTCTACTACACCCTGCTAACTGCCTAGAAACACAACCTTTACTTCTAACTCGTGCAGGATCCCTCAAGTAATTGTGTTAGCCTTCCCCGTCATTATCTTCATCACCATTTTCTTCTGCCGAATTCTCTTTCAAACTTTGCATATGATTCCTAATAACTCCTCTAGTCTCCTCCAATTTATCAATCCTTTTGCCTGCAAGTCTGCACATCTCACAACAATCAAACAACAATGACATTACTTCACTCTTCCACATAGAACCAACATTAGTAGTAGTTGCCATATCAGCACCATCCACACATTGTTTGGCATATTTTGTCCACCTATCAAATATAAGCGATTTTGGCAGTTGCTTTATATCAAGGTAATGTAATAGGACAACAATATGCTCACATGGGATACCCAATGACTCCGTCCGCTGACAGGAACACTTCACTTCCTCATTTTGTGATACATATGAGACATGCCACTCCCTAACACTTGTTGATCTGTTTGACACTATATATATGTGACAGTTTGGGGTCCGCGCACATCCACTAACCTCCAGCTTACATGCCCTCCAAAGCATTACTCTAAACTTCATAAAAACCTTCCTTGTATACAACTTAGCACCAGCTGCTTCAATATCTTCGAAAGGTGTTTGTAAAACAGGATCTCCATTAATTGACTCATAGTCAGCCTCCAACTCCTTCTGCCTAGTATAAGCCAAATATTGCCAAAAATGCCTCAAAAACTCTCTCAAGTTATTTTTGTAATGTGCATACCTGCCTACTTGAGAATGAAGACCCTCACACCTGGATGTCGTCCGAAACCCAGCAAAGAAACTCCCACGTATGTGGGCTGTAGCCCACATTTTCTTCTTCTCATACAGTTCTCTAACCCATTGATTGCTCTCAAGACCAAACTCAGAAATCAACTCTTCCCATTTGCTTCTAAATCTCCCAATGTCATAATCACCCAACATACACCTTTTTTTTGCCACGTAAAAACTCTTTGAGTAACCACACATAGGTCTCTTCTGTTTCATTAGCTACAAGTGCACTACCAAACACAATGGTTTGATTATGATGGTTTACTCCTGCAAATACAACAAGAGGTGACATATACTTGTTCCTTCTATATGTTGCATCAAATGCCAGCACATCACCAAACACTTTGTAGTCCCCTTGGCTTCTACCATCACTCCAAAATAGATGTTTCAGCCTCCCTTCTTCATCCACAGTATGAGACCAAAACAAGTCCTTATCATTGCGACCCATTGCTCGAAGATACGATAATGCGCCTCTCGCATCACTACCATCAGATCTTCGTTGCTTGAAAATTTCATTGTACATATCACTTTTCTTGTAACCAACATTCTCATACCCTCCAGATTGATTCGCCGCTAACCCATATATTTGAGTTACACCAATACCAACTTCACGCATAGTATTCATTTGAATTATGTCTGTCTCACTCATCTTCAGGTGTGAACTCAACATTCCCTCATATTTCCTGGGTAACAGTTCATGGCTATGCTCATCACAAAAAGCTTTAACAATCCAACAACATACCTCGCGTGCAAATCGAACTTTCAGGTAAGCAAAACAACCACACCTAGTAATTGCTCTCGCCTCCCTCTTACGATTCTCCTTCTTCAAATGTTTTTTCAATCGATAACCTTCTCTAAAACACACAAATGTTTGTTGTGACACTATGCCTTCCTTGTTTACAACTGTGTTCCATCTTCGAGCAGCAAATCCCCTTTTCTCACCATACTTATTGTAAAACTGAAATGCAACCAATCGACTGCTGAAATGGTACATCTTGAACTCTTCTTCACTTAACATAATCAAGTCAACTTTTCTAATGTCATCCTCTCCATCAATCCTATATTTATCCCCACTTTCATTTTCACCACAACTATCATCGCTATCAATAACGGTAGGACCATCGGTAAACGGAACTCCATCTTCACCTTCTTCACCGGTCTCTCCATTGGTAACTGAATCATCATTCCTACACTAAAATATAAAACATACAAACCTCAATCAAAACACAACTATCCATTGCTCAAGTTCTTATTTAATTTAAATTGATGATTTAAACATTCAAATTGACTTCTTCAATTACCTGCTCATGTGTTTGGTCAACACTATTCATCGTTGTCTCTGTCTCAGAAATGTGGCCGTCAACTTCCTCCATTGTACAAATAAAGACTAATGCTGCATTAACAACAAACCTCAACTCTCAGATTATTAATCCATGTCTCGAATTCCCTATTCAGTAAAAATACACATCCAAATTAGACATACACTTCCCAAAACTAACAAACTAATTTAGCCGCAAAATACTCATTTCAAAACTGTATTATTAAAATCCACCACCACAGAAGTAAACACTCTAGCACCTTCGGATTTTATTTTACTACATTCTCCCATCAGAAACTTCAACACTCCTTCTATTGAATGTAAAAAAATCTCTTATTTTCAACAAAATGTTAATGTTAAGCACCATGAACAATCCAATCCAGGACAAAAGAAACACAATGCATCTCAAATAAAACAATAAAACCTTACCAATCACCCAGATATGTGCTTTATATTCTGCGTCGAACAACCAAATGCCCCACCTAACGTCGATGATTCACTTCAATAACGAACCAAACAACGGTTCCGTGATCAGTCTCCTATCACGCGACAACAACGCAACAAAAGACTTGCAGAAACAGGGAGTTGGTGAAAAATACGCCGCCCCGGGGATGAATCTCGTGGACCACCCCTCTCTGTCTAAACCCTCTCCACAGAAAAACCTAGACTATCACCTTCTCCAGATCCAACTCTAAAACAAGTGGAACTTTTTTTTTTAGCATTTTGCCCCAGCCCTTCTCGGTTTACCTGTAACTCACAACTGCCACGTGTACATTGCACAACTTGTGCACCGGTACACAAGTTGTAAGTGACACCATAAAATATGTATAAATTAATATGTGCAGCATGACATATATAGAATTAAATGTGGGGGGAGCTGATTGTTGGCCCCTCTTACGTGATTTGGGTACTTAGGATTAGAAATGGATTATATCTAGAGTTGTCAATTCGGGTTACCTGGACCGACCCGACCTGCCTTGATGCGGGTAGCGGACTTTATCAGGCTGGGATAAAAAGCCCGGAAGTTATTCGGGCTTCTAGAATAGGTGCTCAAGCCCTACCATTTTGCGAGCTTTTTGTGGGTAACCCAGTTCTTTTACGGGTTTTTGCGGGCTACCCGACCTTTTGCGGGTAACGGCCTTTTTCGGGCGAGTCCAGATCCTTTTCATTTCCAAAAGAAATGGAGACCTCCAGTCAATTGCCTATGTTAATGAAACGTGTCAGGAAGAAAATCAATGGCTGAGATTTCAATCTACAAGTCAATTTAAAATTACAAATTAAAAAAAATGAAAAAAACCACAACGAAATGAAGCAGAAAAGCTCTTCCGTCTCATCGTCACTGTGCCCACCATAGCCGCTGCCATGCCCGCGCCACCGTGCGACATTGTTGTGCCATCAATGGATTGCCCCTGTACACCGATATTCACCTCCCCTCTGCGCCGCCCTCTCCGGGCCGTTGTGCCATCACGCCCCGGTTGCCTCCGTGACCACCACCACCTACTTCTAGTTCTGGTTTTTGTCTCTCACACTCCAACCGACTTTCTACTCTCCGGTTTCTGGAACAGATGCATGGGATGAAAGGGTTTCAACTTGTTACTTGGTTGAAAAAACCTCCAACTTCTATTGCATCTCTTAGAAGTTGGTTTGCTTGTTTTTACATGTTGATGGTACAGTGAAGCTCTGAACTCTTAATTACAAATACTTTTTCTATTAGCACTCTTTAACACAATCCGAATTTTTAATTACAAATCGGTTTGCTTACATAGAACATGCCACAAGATCATCCAATTTCCTTAATAATATATCCACCTTACAACTCATGCAAGCATCTATAGCAGCGCAAGTTTCAAGGGACTAATTTAAATTTCATTAGGTAGAGAAGGAATAGAAACCTACTTTTGGATCATGAATTACTTACTTCTATAGAAGACAGAATCGATAGTATTTACCACCAAAGTAATATTCTAATCATACTAGTGACCTATTATAATAGCTTAAGGTCACCAATAATTTATTCTCTGGGTTTTGATGATGACCTTTCATTGGGTAGTGAATTCATAGTCATTTTAGATGCCAAATGATGGTCTTCATTTACCATATTATTTGACAAAGGGTTATCTATTGATAGTATAGAACTTCAGTGACGCCGACGATGAATCTGTAGCATTGGTGTATAGAAGCTAACTGTTCAGTGGTGGCGAAGCAGTGGCGTGGGCACAACGATAGAGCGGACACAGCGGCAGCTGTGGCGAGCGAGCATAACGATGACGAAATAGAAGAGCTTCTTGGCTTCTTCTTTTCATTGTGTCCTTTTTTTTTTAATTTTTTAATTTTAATTTTAAATTGACTTATAATATAAAATCTCAACCATTGATTTTTTCTGCTACGTGTCATTAACAGAATCAATAGATCTGGACTCTTTTCGGATTGGGCTAAAAAGTTCGAGAGTTATTCGGACTTTTAAAATAAATGTTCGAGCCTTATATTTTTACCGGTTTTTCCGAATTGTCCAAAATTTTCTCGGCTCTAATTATATCATAGCATCTTGAGTTGAGCAGTGTCAAATCAGTGTACTATTGATTATTGACATGTAATGGACATGATAATGCATTCGCACTATTCAGAAGTACAAGCCAAATTAATCAGAGAGGGACAAAGACTTCGGATTTGAAGCGAAAAGGACTTGGGAGGATATCGACCTATCGTCGAACGAAATGGTGGTGACAAAGTAAACCGGGTCCCTTCAAATCTTCACAGAAAGAAAACCGAAAACCATTTTAATGGCTTCCCCAAACTCTGACTTAAGACGAACTGAGATATGATAAGAGGCAATCAGTGGCTTCAAATTTTAATTTCGAGCCTCAGCATGATATGGGTGGATGCACTCCGTACATCTGAAAGCAATTCTAAGTGTATTATTTGCAGGTATAATTAATTAAAAACTCAAAGTATATAAATATTAAAATTTGGGATAAATTTTTTTTGTCAAGTCCCAAAAACAACATAGTTATGCATTTAATTCTCATGTTAAGGTGATAATTAGGTAAAATTCTCCCACAAATAGTCGTACTATGTGATTGGAACTCCTAATTTGTGTTATAATTATTTAAATATTAAATTGAAATTTTAATTAATTAGGTCGATCTAACCAGTTTGATTGATATAACTTACATGTAGGGATGACAATTGAGCCCAAGCCCTATGAGTACCCGCAATGGGCAAAGTAAAAACCCGCAAAGCGGGTATGGGCACGGGTACGAGCAAAAGTCCGCATTTTTTCATGGGGGCGGGCGCTGGCACGGGTACGGGCACTTTGATGCCCAGCCCGCCCCATACCCGCACTCATATATATAATTATTTAATAAAAAATATCATATATAATTATATATAGAGGTATATTAATTTTATTAAAATATCTAATATATTCATACATATTTTAAAAACTGATAAATATAAAATATATTACAAATTAAATATATTTTATAACTATCTATTTGTGTTTTTTTTACTTTATAATAATATATGACTAATTAGTGTTAATAATATGTTTTTATAGATCTTGAAGAATTCTAACACATGATATCCGAGTTTATAAAATAGTGTGACGTGAAAATATATTGTAATATTTAATAAAATTTTTGAACTTTAGATCATTTGTTATGTTTTAGAACATTAACATATTGTGTTTTAATGTAATTAAATTGTTGTATTACTGATATTTAAAAATTATGTTTGGACGATCTTCGAGCAACTTTTTCAACTGAGATATAGTTTTCTTAAATTTATATTTTTTTAGTAAATTGTTAATTATTTACTTAGTAAAAGTGCGGGTAACGGGCGCGGGTACGGGCATATAGGTGCCCAGCGGGTATGGGAACGGGCACTAAAGTTACTGCCCACGCGGGTACGGGCGCGGGTACGGGTTTTTTTTAAACGCCGGTAAGGGGACGGACATCGTGGTACCCTGCTCACTGCCCAAAGAGTACCCATTGTCATCCCTACTTACATGACATGCCTTTTTTTTTAATTTGAAAAGGTGGGTTCAATTCAGAAATTATCATCACAGATTAAAAAGGCAGTAATAAGTGGCCTAATTATAACAAATGCACGGCGGGTATCATTTAATACTCTAACTTTTAAAATATTGAATACTATATTTGAATATAGTTATTTGTTATTATATATTTGATATGAAAAAAATGAATAAAGACGTGTTAAAAAATTTGATACGTAAATACCTACAATAGAAAATTTGATGTTAATAATATATTAGTTATATATCATTACACTAGATATCATCATTGTCCACCTTAATCATTTTCCTCTCATCATTCCAACCAAATCCATTTTGAATTCAACATATCATATAATATGTTATAAATCAAAATCCCTATAGTACAAGAGTTGGTAAATCGGGCTAGTTACTTCACTCAAATCAATGCAGGTGTCGGGTTTTGCGGGTTAGGCTAAAAACTAAAATAAATGTTTAAACCCTACATTTTTGCGATTTTTTTGCGGGTGACCCGACTTTTTATGTCCTTTCACGAGTAATGAGCTTTATCAAGCTGGGCTAAAAAATATGTAAATAATTTGGGCTTGTAAAAAAAGCTCGAGCACTACATTTTAGGGAGCTTTTACTAGCCGGCCTGATCAGGCTAGTCCATTTTGCCTGCTTTACCCTAGACCTAGAAATCAAATGCAGAAAAGCCATATATAGACCAACACAGAAAACCCATAAATTAGTGGTTCTACAAAGGATACATGCAAAAAATCAAACGCATAAATCATACATGAAGTAAGAGCTGGCAAAACGAGCTATCCGACCTGAAGCGAGTAGCGGGCTTTTGCGGGTTGGCCCGGTTAAAGCCTAATTTATTAAAAAAATGTAGCTCATTAAAAGTTATAAAGAATTACACTTTTACAAAACTAAAAAAATTACAATATAGTTATAAAAAAACTTTAAAAAAAGAGTTCATATACCCTAATAAAACTCATTCAAATAAATTTAAAATACATTCTAAATTCTCAAACGCATTTATCCATCAATCCTATTAAACTAAGATACATTTAACACATTCAAATAAATTTAAAACACATTCATAAATTCCCAATCCATTCCAAAACACATCAAAAGATTTTTTTTCAACTTTTCATTCTTACATTTCTAAAGTTATCCTTTACGGTGTGTTTGGTTTAAAGAGAGAAATAAAGAAGAGAGAAATAGGAAAGAGAGAATTAGGATAGAGAGAAATAGATGAGAAATAGGATAGATTTAGAGTTTGTTTGGTATGAAAAAATTAGAAAAGAAATAGGGAAGAGAGTAAGTAATAAATTATGTAATAGACAAAATACCCTATTATTTTATATTAGTTTTATGCAATTCACAGCCTCACTGTATCGTTTTGTATTCAATATTTTTTTCTTAGGTTTTTTTTTTTATTTATTCAAGTTAGTAATACTGTTTCGTTTTTTTATTCCAATGAACCAAAAAAAAATATCTCTTTCCTCAACCTTTCTCTCCACACCATGGCTACATGCTCATACTTACACAGCCTTCCCATCTTCTCCAAATTGATAGCCACTGCTCCATCAAGCTTACAACCATGGCTACCAAGTTCTCCATGCTCCTTCAAACCCACCGCCATGGCCGCACATCATCGATCGCTCCACCGAACTCCAACGCTACCACCGCGCACCTCCCTACTCCAAGATCTACAAAGTCCGCCACCCCCTCCTAGCAACCATCATCACTATTTTCGCAAAAGAAAAGAGGGGAAATTTGGGGTTTTAATCTGCTCCAAGAAACTCTCTATTTCTCCACAGATTGGAAGAGAGATACTTTTTGTACGGATCCACCCTCTGTTTCTCTCTTCTCCCTGTTTCCTCACCATTCCTAACGAGGTTGATTAGACCATCTCTCTGCCATTTCTCTCTTTAGCATTTCTTCCTTCGGTGTTTTTGTTGTACCAAACAAAGTGTTACTGATAGAAAAACAGACGATTTATATCACAAAAAATATTCAACGATGAGTATTCCAAATAAAAGAAAGAAGTAAAAATCACATTCGATATATTATAAAATGTAATTTATATAAGTACTTCATTTATTTATATTTTATGAACGTTGTTAGTATTTTTTATGATTATGAAAAAGTTCAATATTTTCAATTGAAAGTTTCTTAGGTGGTACTCATATATTATAATTTATACTTTGAAAATAAATTTTATACTGTGCTTTGAAAATAAGTCTCTTTGGTTGGATCAAAACATGAGAAAAACGTGAAGTGAACATGACTTCGTGACCGTGCACAAAAACATGTGTTTACTAATTGATTGATATAAAAACTTATACTTTGTTGAAAAAAATATATACCCTGCAACATTTTTTATTTTTTTATATATAAGCGAGTAGCCCGAAATCCCGTCGGGCTACCCGGCTCGAACCTGGATTGTTACGGGCTTTATTTATTTCAGGCAAAAAAGCCCAACAAAATTTCGGGATTTAAATTTTAATGCCCGAGCTCTGTAAAAATGCGGGTTCGGGCGAACCGGTCCGGTCGAGCTAGCCTATTTTGTTGGATCTACCTGAAGTGTCATCGACGGGAACGTTGTTGCTCTTGTCTCTGGTCGAGTGCTTTAGATGGTGGTTCTTTGACCTAAGGCGAGAAATAAAGTCTTGCATGAAAGAGAAAAAATGTGAGTCACGAGAAAGAAATTACATAAATGCGAGAGAGAATGAGGGAAGAGGCGAGAGAGATTGGACACCCACAAATGAAGAAATGCGAGAGAGCTTGGAGAGGCAAGTCGAACTATGAGAGAGATGGGAACGAGAGGGAAGGACAAGGTAGGGTAAAGGTGAAAGAAAAAATTGTATCTTATCCTATCAATCTCTATCCCAGCCTTCTTAGGATAAGAACTACACTAGAGGAACTGATATGATAAGACCACATAATAAAGTTATCATTGTTGAGTCTCAAAAATATCATAAGGTAAATTATGATGTTTTAGATAGCTCACTTCCCAAGTTTTAATGCTTAACAAATTTGGGTTAAAATACTTATCATAGATACATAAACGTTTAATGATTTATCGATGATTTCAGCAAGCCATTCTGAACTTATATAAAGACTGACTGAAGTGCTTTCAACCTTTCTAAAGTATTAAGCCTTCTGAAGGATCAACTTGTCTGAAGTGTTGAAGTCGTCTGAAGTGCACAACCCGTCTGAAGTGTTGAAGTTGTCTGAAGTCTCATTAATGACGTGGCACTCTTTGCTGAAGTGTGTGAAGACATCTATGAAATTCTGCTGAGTCAAGCGTTCTCTGCTGCACGTACCTTTTCAACAATATTTATGGCAAGGAACACAGAGACCTTTCCTGGTATTTTTTAATTTCATACACCACTGAGGAAATCTCGGCAACGCAGTCTTTGCAGCAACAACAGTGGCAGCTTTTTGTCAGCAGCAACCTTGTACCGTGTCAGAGAAATCAGATCTCTCAGAAGCATGTCTCTCAACGGATTAAATAGCATTTAATTCTATCTCTAAACGGTGGTATTTCAACGGATTGAAGATTGGTTATAAATACCCCTTCATGAAGACCATCAACAGTTAGTGATTTCATATACAAGAAAGCCTAAGAGAAACATCACGCTGCAAGTTTTTGCTCTGTAAAAACACTCTGATATTATTCTCTTTGTACATCATTTGTATATCCTGAGCATACCTCAGTTTTATTGTACATTGTATCTATTTAAGCTTCAAACTTGTGTAGTTTAAAAGCTTAGACATATCTCTTTGTAAAAATTGTCTTTGAGCCTGGAGAGGCTTGTCTGTAAAAGAATACTTGGTTGTAGAGCCTGAAGAGGCATGTCTTTAAAAGAATACTTGGTTGTAGAGCCTGAAGAGGCTTGAATGTAAAAGAATACTTGTAATCTTGGTGAAGATTAAGAGAAAATCCAAGTGCTAGTTGGCATTGGGACTGGACGTAGCTCACAGTGGCAGTGAGTGAACCATGATAATTTCCTTGGCTAAGTTTTCTTTCCCTTATCTCTTGTCAATTTATTTATATTAATCTAAGGGTGTTGAAAACTGTTCTGATAATTTTAAAAGCAAGAAACCTTTTAAAAGATTTTTTTTCAGAACCCTTCTTAAGAAACTTCAGACAGCCTCTTAAACCTGTCTGAAACTGTTTTAAACTTAGCCATTTGCGAAAAGCTTCCATAAATTATTAAGAAACACTATTCAACCCCCTTCTAGTGTTTCCCTGTGTTTCTACAGTTGGTATCAGAGCTCAACTCAGGGTTGAGCACCTTACAAGTGTTGAGGACTAAAGATCCAGATGGAAGCTTCCAACAACAAATAGTACATCACTGAAGGAGCCTCTATCACAAGACCCCCAACATTCAATGGAGTGGACTACCACTATTGGAGGGATCGTATGAAGTTGTTCATTGAGAGCAACAACATTGATGTTTGGGATGTGGTCACTGATGGAGACTATGTGCCTATGCATAACGGAGTGCCAATACCTAAGGCTGAATGGACCTTAGTGCAGAAGGCTAGAGTTCAGTTAAATGCTAAAGCCAAACTCTATCTGATATGTTCTCTGAATAAATCAGAGTATGAGAAGGTTCATAGATGTTCATCTGCCAAGAAGATTTGGGATACACTTGCAGCTGCCCATGAAGGGACTGAGACTGTCAAGAAATCCAAAATCTGCATGCTTATACATCAATATGAGATGTTCAAGATGGAAGAATCTGAAACCATAGATCAAATGTTTGGGAGGTTTCAAACTATAACTAATGGAATCAGGTCTTTAGGTAGGACTTTTGAATCTGGAGACAATAATAGAAAGATTCTGAGAAGTTTGCCAAAGTCCTGGAGACCCAAAGTTACAGCCATTCAAGAGGCCAGAGACTTAAACTCTCTTAGAATGGAAGAATTGTTGGGATCTCTCAAAGTTCATGAGCTTGAACTTGGGGAAGATGACATCAAGAAGAAATCACTGGCATTAAACTCCAAAGCCAAACAGCCTAGGCATGGCAACATGAAAGCTATGCAAGCTGAGGAAACTTCAGAAGCAGATGAAGATTCTGAAGATAGCTCAGAAGATGATGATCTTGCTCTTCTCAGCAGGAAAATCAAGAGGATGCTGCAGAACTGAGGAAAGTTTAGAAAGAACCAACCCTCAAACTCTGAATTAGGTAAGTCAGGTAAGGATTCTCATAATGATAAAATTATATGCTATGAGTGTAAACAGCCAGGTCATATGAAGGTTGAATGTCCAAGACTGAAGAAGAACAACTTCAAAAAGAAGAAATTCTTCAAGAAGAAGAAGGTTCTGATGGCAACATGGGAAGATCTTGATGAGTCTACCTCAGAAGAAGAGGAAGACACTTCAGAAGAGGCCAACCTGTGTCTCATGGCCAGCGTGCCCTCATCAGATAGCTCAGAGTCTGAGGTATTTCCCTTAACTCTTCAAGAGATGTATGATGACCTGATGGAAAGTTCCAAGGAACTCTTCCAAGAGTATAAGAATCTGTACAAGGCCCACACAGAAATGTGCAGTAAATATGAGGCTCTTGAGATAGAAAATATTATGCTCAAGGAGAAAATTCTTGTGACTGAAAGCAGCAGTTCACAAACTGTCTCTGAAGAAAACAAAAAATTTCAGAAACAAGTTGAGGAACTGACAAAAGACTTAGCTAAATTTGTCAAAGGAACAGAAAACCTTAACAGATTACTTGGCAATCAAAGGCATTCTCTTAACAAAAGTGGACTAGGCTTTTGTGATCATGATACCTTTGAACCTCATATTTTCAAAAATTTTACTAAAGGCAAAAAGAAAGCTATTGGGTGTTCTCACTGTGGCAAGCCTGGACACAATGTGGCTTAGTGCAAACACAAGGGAAAGGCAAAACCCAAATCTAACAAGAAAGGACCCAAAAGAATATGGGTACCTAAGAACTTGATCATTCCTGTTGCAGATGTGTTTAACAGGACAAAGGAAACCCCACAAATGGTACCTGGACAGTGGGTGCTCGCGACACATGACAGGAGAAAGGTCTTTGTTCCAAAACCTTAGGCCCAGAGCAGGAGGTGTGGTCACCTTTGGTGGAAATCAGAAAGGGAAGATCACAGGAATAGGGACTGTAGGTATGTCTCCTCTATCCCTTATTAAGATTGTTCTTCTAGTAGAGGGACTTCAACACAATCTACTGAGCATAAGTCATATGTGGTCTCCTTTACTAAAGAAGGATGTATAGTCAAAGACTCTCTTGATCAAATCCTTTTTACTGCTAAGAGACACAACAATGTGTACAAAATTGATCTAGAGAAGTTGGCAAGTCAAAATGTAAAATGTTTTATCTCTGTTGAAGATGAAAAACAGATTTGGCACCAAAGACTTGGGCATGCCAGCTTGAGATTAATCTCAGTTAGCAAAACACAACCTTGTTAAAGGACTGCCCAAGCTTTCTTACAAATCTGACATTTTATGTGAGAGTTGTCTGAAAGGGAAACAAACAAGACACTCTTTTAAGAGTAAAGATGTTGTTTCCACTAGCAGACCTTTAGAACTGTTACATATTGACTTGTTTGGTCCTATTAGAACAGAAAGCATTAGTGGTAAAAAATATGGTTTGGTCATTGTTGATGACTGTTCTAGATTCACATGGGTGTTATTCCTAAGAAGTAAGGATGAGACTTTCAAGAATTTCACAATATTCTGCAAGAAGGTACAAAATGAAAAAGGATTCTGTATATCTGTTATCAGAAGTGATCATGGTGGAGAGTTTGAGAATGCAAACTTTCAACTGTTCTATGATGAGAATGAGATCTCACACAATTTCTCTGTGGCAAGAGCACCTCAGCAAAATGGGGTTGTTGAGAGAAAGAACGGAAGCTTGCAAGAAATGGGAAGAACCATGCTCAACTCATGCAATCTACCAAGATCTTTCTGGGCAGAAGCTATTAACACAGCTTGCTACCTTCAAAACAGAATATTGGTAAGACCAATTCTGAAAAAGACTCCTTATGAATTGTGGAAAGGAAGAAAACCCAACATATCATATTTCCACACCTTTGGCTGTGAGTGTTTTATACTCAACACCAAGGATGACCTTGGAAACTTTGATGCAAAATCTGACAAAGGATTTTTCATAGGATATTCTGAAACATCTAAAGCCTATAGAGTATATAACTCTAGAACTTTAACTCTAGAGGAATCAATTCATGTTAAATTCAATGACAAGAAAGAGACTGATAGGGAACTATCAGATCTAGAAGATGATTTTGCAGGAATGGAGCTGAATAATCATGACAACATCAAGGATGAACAGGTGTCTGAAGCACCATCTGTCACTGAACCTCTTCAGACAAATGTTGAGTGTTAGACTGATCTGATATCACCTCAGAAACCTGACTGGAGATACAAATCACATCATCCAAAAGAACAAATCATTAGCAACACTTCAGAAGGAGTTAAGACAAGATCAAAATTCAAGAATCTAAATTCTCTTGCTCTCCTATCTAAAATTGAGCCAAAGAACATTGATGAAGCTCTGCATGATGAAGGGTGGATCCTAGCCATGCAAGAGGAGCTAAACCAATTTGCTAGGAGTGATGTCTGGACACTTGTTCCTAAACCCCATGGGAAAACAATTATTGGAACCAAATGGGTGTTCAGAAACAAGCTGTCTGAAGAAGGAAAAGTAGTCAGAAACAAAGCAAGACTGGTGGCTCAAGGGTACAATCAACAAGAAGGTATTGACTTCACTGAAACCTTTGCCCCTGTTGCTAGATTAGAAGCAATTAGAATTCTTCTCTCTTATACTGTAAATAATGGCATCAAACTATATCAAATGGATGTCAAAAGTGCCTTCCTCAATGGGTTCATTGAAGAAGAAGTTTTTGTTAGACAATCCCCTGGTTTTGAAGACATTACTTTTCCTGATCATGTTTTCAAATTGAAAAAGGCTCTTTATGGTCTGAAACAAGCTCCAAGAGCATGGTATGACAGATTGAGCAGTTTTCTTATCAAAAATGGTTTTGAAAGAGGAAAAGTAGATACCACTCTTTTTAGAAAACAGTCTAACAAAGATTTTATACTTGTCCAGATATATGTTGATGACATTATATTTGGTTCAACTGATTCTTCTCTGTGCAAGGAGTTTTCTGAGTTGATGCAATCAGAATTTGAAATGATTTTAATGGGAGAACTAAAATTTTTCTTAGGACTTCAAATTAAGCAAGATTCTGATTGTATATGGATCCATCAAGAAAAATATACAAAAGAAATGCTTAAGAAGTTCAACTTGAGTGATTGCAGACCCATGTCAACTCCTATGCATCCCTTTGCATCTTTGAGCAAGGATGACAAAGAAGAACCAGTGAATCAAACTTTGTACAGAGGAATGATTGGCTCTTTGTTGTATCTAACAGCAAGCAGACCTGACATAATGTTCAGTGTTTGTCTCTGTGCTAGATTTCAATCAGATCCAAGAACTACTCATTACAAAGCTGTTAAAAGAATTTTTAAATATCTAAATGGTACTACTAATCTTGGTCTATTCTATAAGAGGAGCAAAGATTGCAGGTTAATAGGATACTGTGATGCTGACTTTGCTGGAGATAGAATAGAAAGAAAGAGCACCGGTGGAGGATGTCATTTCTTTGGAAATAACATGATCAGCTAGTCAAGCAAAAGGCAAAGCACTATTGCTTTATCAACAGCAGAAGCAAAATATATCTTAGCAGCAAGTTGTTGTTCACAACTGCTATGGGTTAAGTATCAGCTTGAGGATTTTAATATTCCTATTTCTGCTATACCTGTTCTTTGTGATAATACCAGTGCAATTAATTTATCCAAAAATCCTATTCAACATTCTAGGGCAAAGCATATAGAAATCAAGCATCATTTCATTAGAGACTATGTTCAGAAAGGTGTTTTTGATATTCAGTTCATTGACACAAAACATCAATGGGAAGATATATTCACAAAACCCCTGGCTGAAGATAGATTTAAGTTCATACGCAACAATTTAAACATACATGCATTCTCTAAAAATTAATTCTGTATGATGTTATTATGCTATCTGAAATTTTAGTGCGTCTGAAATTTCAGTGTGTCTGAAACAGTGACATGTCTGAAATTTTAGGTTATCTGAAATTTATTTGTGTGTCTGAAATTATCACCTATCTGAAGTAACTGGGTGACGTGGCTATCTGAGACGGTTGAATTCTTTTCTTTTAATGTTCTTTTGTCTCTTCCACTTCGCACGTTAATCGAAGTCTGCGCAGCGGGTACAGGGCATCATTGCATCATGGGATTATAAATGCAGGAGTAAGTGTGTCGAAGAAGCCTTACATTCTCTTTCCTCATTATTCGTTTGATCTTCTTCTCTGCTCAAGCAACCATTTCTCTCAAAGTTTCTTTGCACCTCAACAATGGCACCCAAGAAGACTTCTGGTGGAAATGTGGTTAGAACAAAGGGAGTGAATCTTGATGAGCTTCGCATCATTGGCATGGACTTGGTTGAGGAGTTTGATGCAGTTGGGTGGTCTTCTTTCTTCGACCACATTAATTGCTCATGGCATGAAGAGAGTGTGGTAGACTTCTGGACTTCTGCTCGAGGTATACCTAACTCTAAGGGAGTGTATGTAAGCATCAAGGCACTGTTCAAGGGGTTCCAGTTTTTGTTGATGAAGGCATTCTCTCTACAATCACTAAAGTTAGGGCTGAGGGTGAAACCTTCATTCCTGGGTGGGAGATGCAGAATGGTGGACACAAGGTGTTTACAAAGATGCTGTATGGAACAGAAGAACCTAAAGGAGTGGATTCCAAGTTCTTTCTAGAGAAGGTCAAAGTTCTTCATGCTATCTTAGGGTGTGCTATAATCCCTAAGAGTGGAAGCAGAAACCATGTCTCAGAACTGGAAAGGTTCTGTTTGATTCACCTGATTCAGAAAAAGAAAGTCAATCTTCCAAGCATCATCATGTTCCATATGCAGAAGAGGATTCGAGACTCTGCTGGAAACTTTCCCCACAACACTCTCATCATGAAGGTACTTATGCATTTTAAAGTACCTATTGAAAGATTGTTTAATAATAAATCTCCTGTGTTCTTTGGTGAGACAAATCTGAAGAGCATGAAAATCACGCTCACTCCACGACCTCCATCTCCTACTCTGAAGGAGAGTGTTCTTATGGAGAAGGCCTCAAGAAGAGGAACCACCATTGAGATTCTTGAGAAAGAGCTTCAGGGGGATATCAGAAAAGAAGAGTTTAAGCCCTCCAAACCATCCCCTCAACAGAAAAGGAAGAAGCTCCCTGTCAGGAGCTCAGCAAAGGTGTCTCTGGAAGCTACGAATTTGCACACTCAGACATTTGAACCTGTTCAGAAGGTTATGCAAAAGCCATCTAAAATTGTGGGTCAGAGTTCTGAAGGTGTAAGAACTCTCTCTCCTAAGCCTACTTCTGAAACAGAAGGAAAGGCTCATGAGGAAGAGGTAGCTAAGATTGCTGATCCTGAGGCTTTGGCAGCAGCACCTCTGGCTGTATGCCCTTCTGATCCTGAGCTTATTCAAGTAGCAGCACTTGCTACTGCCTTGGAGTATGAAGAAATGGAGAAGAAGGTTGAGCAAGAAAAGACTGATTATGCACTTGCAGTAGCCTCTCAGCTAGCTCTTGCTGAAGAAGAAAGGCTGGCTTCCATTGCTAAAGGGTCCAAGAAAAGAAAGAGATCCAGTGCACAACAAAGAAGGAGAATAAAAACCAAGTTATTTCAGACAGCTCCTGAACCCTCTGTTAGAATCACAAGGAGCATTGCTAGTCAACTGGAGGAAATGGATGAGGCTGGCAAGTATCAAAACTTTGTCAAAGCAAACTTGTTCTTCAAGAAAAGAAGAGAAGAGAAGCAAGCTGAAAAAGAAAAGGAGAAGGACCCTGAGAAAGCTAAACCTCCTGTGAAAAGGATGAGGGTGAGGTTTGATAATGTGACTCCATCACCACCTTCATCACCTAAGAAGAAAACAGTAGAGGAGAAAGAAGAAGAAGCACCCCCTTCACCTCCCTCATCACCACCATCTTCAACATCATCATCTTCAGAATCCACTCAGTCTGAAGCTCCCACAGTTGAACATCAGCAAGGTGACAGCTCTGAAGTATGGAAAGGAAGCATGCTGCCTGAGCATATAAGGCTAGGACCCAAAAGTAGGGACTTCTTCACAGAGCCTACATTTGATCCTTATGCTTTTCCTTTCACCAAGCAACAATATGATGAAGCTGCTGAAGTACCTCACAAAAAGTATGAGGAACCTTTCCTTGAGAGGGTCAGAGTCCCCAAGTTCCCCAACTTATATGAAGAACTTCAGTTTTTCAGAAATGCTCCCCCCATCTCTCTTCACCATGGACTTATCAAGCACACTGTTGCTGAAGAAAGGGCCAAGTATCAAGGTAGTTCAGATCAGCTTTATTCAGGACAGATTGAAAAGATCAGAAAGAGTGGGGTTCCACCTGCTCATAAGTGGGCTCCTCTTAAACCTTTCTTTGATGACTTTCTCAAATTGTCTAATGAAGAATGGTGTTTTGTAAAGCATCTTTCTATAGAAGCTGAACTTTTTGAGAGGGACTACATGAAGTCTGTTGGTATGAGAGGCTATAGGCCACCTAGAACAATATCCATCAGGCCAACCACAAAGATTCTGGTGCAACCTGACAGAATTGTTCCTAGGTACCCCCTGGAAGAAGGCCCTGCTGACAAGTTCAAGGAACCCAAGGCTTATCCAACTTTCCAGCACAAGTCTGAACCTTTAACTCCAACAGAATGGAAGAAGCTACCTGCTCTGATCAAGAGACAAGGTGGAGGATTAGATCACAGCTACAGGGATTGGGTTTGGTCATCCTACTGGAAAATCAGAGAGGGTGTTGGATCCTCTTCTGGAACTGCAGGACCAGATGATGACTCCATAACAGACTATGGTACCTCCATAAATGTGCAATATCAGTATATCAGAGGCAGATTCCCCCTTTTATCTGAACCCTTCAATGAAGATTGGCAGCTAATCAACCCTATCAGAACTTTCTTCCTTCCTGTGAGTCATCCAGAAGATTATGGGCTTCATAAAGGATTCGATCTGCTCAGATTCGTTTGCAGGCACATTCAGATCATTCTACATGAAGTGGAACTGGATCCTGAGGAAGAGAATAGGAAGCTGAGGCTTAAAGTGAAGAGTTTGGAGGAAATGAATGCTTCCCTTATTGCTAAACAAGATCAAATTCTTCAAGAGCAATAGCAAATCAGAAGTGGGCAAGAAGAATTGAAGACTGCTTGTAGGAACACAAGAAAACACTAGAAGGGGGGTTGAATAGTGTTTCTAAATATTTTAAGAAGCTTTTCGAAAACAGATTTACAAAACAGACTTTCAGACAGGTTGCTAGTAGGCTGTCTGAAGTTTTTAGATAGCTGTCTGAAGTTGGTTTCAGACTGCTTTAAAATGGTTCTAAAAGAAGTTTCTTCTTTTTAAAATATTAGATTAAATATTCAGTCCCCCTAATTAGTTTAAAACTGAAATGACAAAGATAAGGGAAAGAGAAACTTAGCCACAGAATTTATCCTGGTTCACTCACTACCACTTGTGAGCTACGTCCAGTCCCAATGCCAACTAGTACTTGGATTTTCTCTTAATCTTGCAAGATTACAAGTATTCTTTTCTAACAAGCCTCTTCAGGCTCTACAACCAAGTATTCTTTTTCAGACAAGCCTCTCCAGGCTCAACAACACAAGTATTCTTTTTCAGACAAGCCTCTTCAGGCTCAAAGCAAATACAAATGAGAGAAATGCTTAAGCTCACAAACTATATCAGTTTTGAGACTTAAACAGCTACAGATTGTACAGTAATTACTGAGGTATGCTTAGAATAAAAATTTGTGTGTACAAAGATGATAAATTCTATCAGAGTGTTGCAGCGAAAAACTTGCAGAGTTTCTGTTCTTTTTCTATGCTTCTCTATCTCTTCAGGTCTTCAAATGAGGGGGTATTTATAACCAAATGATTGAATCATTGAAGACACTCAGGTTTGTGAATTCCATGCTAGCCGTTGTGAGATAGCTGCTGCAGTACAGAATATTCTCTGACATATTCTGATATTCCCTGACAATTTCTGACATTTTTACAAGGTTTGCTCCTACCAAAAAGGTGCTCTTTGTTGCTGCTGCAATTGCTGCGTAGCAGAGGACACGTTGTGACAGAGCGCGTGTTTGAATTGCATTGCACAGGTGCCAGCTGTTTGTAACAGAGAACATGCGTGAAAAACGTGCAGAGGTACATGGATTGTCACATCTTCAGACAAGAGAAGCCATGTCATCAAAAGCTTTCAGACGGCTTTGATGCTTCAGACGGGTTGATCATCTTCAGACAGCATCAGCTACTTCAGACGGGTACAACACTTAGTCTTATAAAGTAGGCTTCTTGCTGAAAATCATAGATAAACAATTAGACAATTGTATCTTATGAGAAACAACTTAAGTTGAATTTGTTGATCATTAAAACTTAGAGAAATTTCAGTCTTTAAAACATCATAAACCTCTTTATGATATTTTTGAGACTCAACACTGCTATCATTTCTCAGATTGACAAGGCAAAGGATAAATTGATCTCCTTTATGAAAGAGGCATTGCTGAAGAAAAATGGATAGTCTATGATGTTTAGCCATGTTTGTTGTTAACTTCATTTTGAGTGGTTAATTTTTGATATATGAACTCTTTCGCTTGATAATACATTCGGTTTATTCTCATGAATGCTTTTATCTCAATGTTTTTACTGTGATTATTTTGAAGTTATGCTCTGAAATTCCCTTTTGATTGATGACAAAAGGGGGAGTATTTAAACTAACAAAATCTGAAGTAATTACAGGTCTCAGGGGGAGTAATTGATAGGAGTAATTGATCAGAATCTGTTGGAGAAATCTTTATCTGAGGAGGAGTTATCTCTTTTTTATTCTATCCTATTTAAAACTCCTTTCAGATTTCTTTATTTTAAACAAATTTGTCATCATTAAAAAGGGGGAGAATGTTGAGTCTCAAAAATATCATAAGGTAAATTATGATGTTTTAGATAGCTCACTTCCCAAGTTTTAATGCTTAACAAATTTGGGTTAAAATACTTATCATAGATACATAAACGTTTAATGATTTATCTACGATTTCAGCAAGCCTTTCTGAACTTATATAAAGACTGACTGAAGTGCTTTCAACCTTTCTAAAGTATTAAGCCTTCTGAAGGATCAACTTGTCTGAAGTGTTGAAGCCGTCTGAAGTGCACAACCCGTCTAAAGTGTTGAAGCCGTCTGATGTCTCATTAATGACGTGGCACTCTTTGCTGAAGTGTGTGAAGACATATCTGAAATTCTGCTGAGTCAAGCGTTCTCTGCTGCACATACCTTTTCAACAATATTTATGGCAAGGAACACAGAGACCTTTCCTGGTATTTTTGAATTTCATACACCACTGAGGAAATCTCTGCAACGCAGTCTTTGCAACAACAACAGTGGCAACTTTTTGTCAGCAGCAACCTTGTACCGTGTCAGAGAAATCAGATCTCTCAGAAGCATGTCTCACAACGGATTAAATAGCATTTAATGTTATCTCTAAACGGTGGTATTTCAACGGATTGAAGATTGGTTTTAAATACCCCCTTCATGAAGACCATCAACAGTTAGTGATTTCATATACAAGAAAGCCTAAGAGAAACATCACGCTGCAAGTTTTTACTCTGTAAAAACACTCCGATATTATTCTCTTTGTACATCATTTGTATATCCTGAGCATACCTCAGTTTTATTGTACATTGTATCTATTTAAGCTTCAAACTTGTGTAGTTTAAAAGCTTAGACATATCTCTTTTAAAATTGTCTTTGAGCCTGGAGAGGCTTGTCTGTAAAAGAATACTTGGTTGTAGAGCCTGAAGAGGCATGACTGTAAAAGAATACTTGTAATCTTGGTGAAGCTTAAGAGAAAATCCAAGTTCTAGTTGGCATTGGGACTGGACGTAGCTCACAGTGGTAGTGAGTGAACCAGGATAATTTCCTTGGCTAAGTTTTCTTTCCCCTATCTCTTGTCAATTTATTTATACTAATCTAAGGGTGTTGAAAACTGTTCTGATAATTTTAAAAGCAAGAAACCTTTTAAAAGATTTTTTCAAAACCCTTCTTAAGAAACTTCAGATAGCTTCTTAAACCTGTCTGAAACTGTTTTAAACTTAGCCATTTGCGAAAAGCTTCCATAAATTATTAAGAAACACTATTCAACCCCCCTTGTAGTGTTTCCCTGTGTTTCTACAATCATATCATATTAGTGCAACAATAGTGGATAAAACAATATCAATGGTTTACCGATGATCAATTGCCGACTTCGACTGTCATAAAAATTTACTAACACCACAGAGTTAGGGTTAATAATTATCCATAATTATGCTTTTGGTAATGGTGTGGTTAGGATCACTACAATAAATTCACTATTTAGCGACGACCTTGTAGCGACGGCCACGACACCGTCGCTATTAGCATCAACCAAGTTGTCGCAACGCCCGACGCTAAAGACATCACCGTTAAAAAAAATATTTAGCTGACCGTCGCTACTTGGTAACGTTAGCGACGGCTCTGGCCGACGCTAAAGGTATAATAAATTTTTTTAAAAAAACTTTTTTATTTAGCGTTGGCCATATCATCGCTAAAGAAAATTTTTGTTTAGCGTCGGCCTTCGTAAAGTTAGTGTCGGTCTGGCCGTCACTAATTTTTTGTTATTTTTTCACTATATATATAATATTTTGTGCTATATATTCCAAGAAACAAACTTGTCGTAATGGTAATGCTCTTTCTATGTATCGTGGAGGTTATGGGTTCGATTCTCATAATTGATAAATCTGGGAAGGAAAGATTATTTTTGAAAACATATGTAGTGACAGACATGGGCTGTCGCTATTTAATGACGACCATGGAATTAGTGACAGTTGGTCGTCGCTACATAGCGTCGGCCATAAAATGTCGTTGCTATTGCGCTAACGACGAGGCTTGTAGTGAAGGCCATAACACCGTCGCTAGGCCGTCGCTAATGATGTAATAGAGACGGTTTTTACCCCTGTAGCGACGGCCAAAAGTCGTCGCTAAAAGTCATTTTTCTTGTAGTGGATCTTGGAATTTGAAAATTTGTGACGCTAGGGCTTTAGATAAATGTATCAACCAGCTTGTAAATTTCTTTGTGAGTAAACTCCCAATTTCGTCCCTGGTTTTTTTATGGTCATGCAGTTTAGTCCCTAAGAAATTGAAAACCCCAATATAGTCTCTAACTTCTTGCTTTTTCTGTCACTATAGTCCAACTGTGTGTTTCCTATTAATTTTTTTATGACGTGTCATATTTAGTGACACTATGTCACACTATTTGCCATCGGGTCATGAAAATAACGTCATTGGTACAGGCGACAAAATGGGTCGGCCCAACCGGCCCGGTCCGCCCAAACCCGCAAAATAGGTGGGCTTGGGCAGTCAAAATAGAGGCCCATATTTCTGTAGGGTTTTTTAGCCCGAGAATAAAAAAGCCCGGTCTTAAACGGGTTTGGGCCGGGCTGCCCGATCAGGCTAACAGGCAGCCCGATTTTTTTAAAATTCCTTGCTGTAGGTGTTGCTGGGCCTGGAGGAGTGCGCTTGGCCCATTTTTGGGTGTTCTTTCAAGGAAACCCTAAGTCCCTAACCACTCACCACTCAATCACTCAAACAATCACTGAATCAGACCCACTTTCTCCTCTCGGTCTCTCTGCGGCTGCTCACTCTCTCGATCTCACATCGATCACAGATTCACAGACGATCTCAACGCGACCACCGACGACTTGATAAGTGAAAATTAGTTGATAAATTAGAGTACTTTTTAGTTCACTTATCAAGGATAAAATGATAATTTTGCCCCAATTTAATCCCTTTTTATTTAATATTAGATAAATTTTATTTATTAATGTCACACCCTAAATTCCATAAGCAAGAATTTGATCCGTTGGAAACCAAATTCTAATCTTAGAATTTAGAATCTTTCATTTTTTTAATATCAACCTGTTCTATAAATTATCGCAATTCCAACATATCGAGATAATTTAAACCAAACATTAGAAAATTAAAATCTTTTAACTAATTAAAACTCAACTACACTTTAATTATACCATAACGTCCATTCTACAAATTAGAGTTCAAAAGGTTACTACAAGTCTTTGCAATACAACTCTCGATACATGAACATATACAAGATCCAAGCCAAACTCAAAAGAATATATACATCAGTACATCAACTATATATACAATCAAAGAACCAAATCTTCAGCGTCCTCAAAGTCACTCCCGAGGCTGAGTACTCCGAGGAGGAGGGACCTGTGCATCTAAAATATCCACATATCGCGTGGTGAGATACAATCTCAGTGAGCAAATCTCTATGCATGAATACAAGTAGCAATTATCTATGACATTTATAACAATTTAACTTAAACAATTCCATTTCACATACAAATAACCATATGCATCATGATGCACTAAATGCTTTGCCCGAAGGCCATGTTCACATCACGTTATAGAGTTAGACCCGAGCTCAGACTACGGGGGATATCTCCCCGGGGAACGAATCCCACCCTCACATTTGACCGAAGTCCTTAAGGTGACCGAAGTCCTTTAATCATTGAACTTGATCGAATAACTAATTTAGATATTCGGAATTGATAAATATCATAATCTAGTTAGTTTCGAAAATTTCGATATTTCGAACCTTTCGAAACCAAGGAGACTCGGTGCACGAACGACACCCATAACATATATTCATCAATTCCTATATCGTAATCAATTACCGATCCTTAAATTTCCATTTCGGAACAATTTTAATCGAAAGGAACTAAGCGTTTCGACGTTTCAATAGTTTTGAAACTTTCGAGAGTTTCGAAAGTTTCGAAACTAAAGAATATCAAGAATCGATTCGTTCTAACCGATTAAAATCATTACCCATTGGTCAAACAACAAGCACAATCACAATCAATCATCAATAATCAAGTATATTCAGAGAAAGGGAGAGGGAGAAGTGGGTTCAAGGGTTTGGAGACCAATCTCTAAATCTATCAATCAAGTGAGAATTTACTCACCAAGTGAAGAAATCCAAGCAATTAGATGAAATGGAGATGATTCCTAGCTTCGATCCGTTGTTCCTACTTCGTTTCGACACTTCCTCTCTCTAGAACCCACTCCTTCTCTCTCTAGAATAGGTTTTTCTCTCAAAATTATGATTTTAAAACGTGCTGGGTATATATATTTTCGCTCAGTAATCAATTACCAAACCCTGGTAATCGATTACTGAGAGCAAAATACGCCTAAAAACCCATTCTGGGAACCTAGTAATCGATTACCACCTTTGGTAATCGATTACTAAGAACCCAGGTTGCTGGTAATCGATTACAAGGGTTTAGTAATCGATTACCAGGGGCCAGACTCTCTGGTAATTGATTACTCAGCTATTGTAATCGATTACCAGGAACCAAACTCTCTGGTAATCGATTACTAGCTCTTGTAATCGATTACCAGTGACCAAATACTCATAAATTTTGTTTTATCAAGTTACCAAACTATAACTTACCCCTTTCCACCTACTTCTCTTATTCCTCAAAGAACATGTCACATGTTTAACTTATAAATCTCACAATTAACTTAAGCAAAAGTTGGGATGTTACATTCTACCCCCCTTAAAGAAATTTTGTCCCCAAAATTTTACTAATATAAGGTGGAAGATCTTACCATTACTCAAAAAGACTAGGAAAATGATTCTTGATAACATCTTCTTTTTCCCAGGTAGCTTCATTCATAGATAGACCTTCCCAAACTACCTTAACCAAAGGAATGTTTCTATTCCTCAGAGTCTTGGCACTTCTGTCAACAATCTGAATAGGTTTTGTAGGTAGGGTGAGGTTGTCCTTTAATTGTATTGGTTCAGGAGACAACACATGAGAAGGATCAAATACATATTTTCTCAACTTAGACACATGAAAAACATTGTGAATTTTGGAAAGATAAGGTGGAAGAGCCAATTTATATGCAAGAGGACCAACTCTCTGCAAGATTTGAAAGGGACCAATGAACCTGGGACTCAGCTTTCTAGATTTCACAGACTTCCCTAGACCAATGACAAGAGTTACTCTAAGAAACACATGTTCCCCTTCCTCAAACTCTAGTTCTTTTCTTCTTTTATCAGCATAACTTTTCTGACGGCTCTGGGCAGTTACAAGTTTTACCCTAATGATTCTAATCTTATCAGAAGTTTCCTGAATTAAATCCGGACCCAAACAGTGATTTCTCACCCACCTCATGCCAACACACAGGAGACCTACATTTCCTACCATACAAGGCTTCATATGGTGCCGTGCCTATGCTACTATGGAAACTGTTATTGTAGGCAAACTCTACAAGTGGTAGATACTTATCCCAACTGGCCGACTCCTCTAATGCACAGGCTCTCAACATGTCTTCTAATGTTTGGATGGTTCTTTCAGACTGACCATCAGTCTGTGGGTGGTAAGCGGTGCTAAACCTAAGTTTAGTCCCGAATGACTGGTGTAGTGCATTCCAGAACCTAGAAGTGAACCTGGGGTCCCTATCAGAAATGATGTTAGAAGGAATGCCATGCAATCTGACAATCTCTCTAACATACAGCTCAACCAACTTATTCAGGGAAAAGGTATTTTTAACTGGAAGGAAATGGGCTGATTTGGTCAAACGGTCCACTATAACCCATATGGTATCAAACCCAGCTTGGACTCGAGGTAATCCCACCACAAAGTCCATAGCTATGCTTTCCCACTTCCACTCAGAAATTTCTAAGGGTAACAGGACTCCAGATGGTTTCTGATGTTCTATCTTTACTTGTTGACAAGTAAGGCACTTAGACACAAACTCAGCTATTTCCCTCTTCATACCTACCCACCAAAACCTCTTCCTCAAATCTTGATACATCTTGGTGGAACCAGGATGTATAGACATCTTACCTTTGTGAGCTTCCTCCAACACCAGCTGTTTGACTCTACCCCCTTTAGGGACACAGATCCTTCCTTTAAAAAGAACCAATCCCTCACCTGACTTAGAAAATCCTAATTGCCCCTTTTTACTTTGAAGATCAGGATCCAAATCCTGAGCTTCCTCAATCAGAGTCTGAAACTCACTAGAAATTTCTAATCTGTACATCTGAATGCTACCTACTACCAACTCTACAATCAGGTTCAAATCTCTAAACCTCTCCAGGAGACTCATCTCTTGTATCATCAAAGATGACACATGCAGGGATTTCCTGCTGAGAGCATCAGCCACTACATTGGCTTTACCTGGGTGATACTTCAACTCAAAGTCATAATCCTTCAAAAACTCCATCCATCTTCTCTGCCTCATGTTGAGTTCTTTCTGATAAAAAAGATATTTCAAGCTCTTATGATCACTAAAGACCTCAAACCTTACACGAAACAGGTAATGCCTCCAAATTTTTAGGGCAAAAACCACAACAGCTAATTCTAAGTCATGGGTAGGATAATTTTCCTCATGAGGCCTCAACTGCCTAGATGCATAAGCTACAACCTTCCTATCCTGCATCAGAACACCTCCTAACCCCTTCCCAGAGGCATCACAGAATACCACAAAAGTTCTAGACACATCAGGTAGTGCTAACACAGGGGCACTGGTCAATCTATGCTTTAACTCTATGAAACTATGCTCACAATCACTATCCCACACAAAGGCTTGGCTCTTTCTAGTTAACTTGGTGAGAGGCAAAGCTAAACGAGAGAAACCCTTAATGAATCTCCTGTAATAGCCGGCTAAACCTAGAAAGCTTCTAATCTCAGTAACAGTCCTATGCCTTTCCCATCCAAGAACAGACTCTACCTTGCTAGGATCAACTGACACTCCTTCTCCTGAAATTACATGGCCTAAGAAATGAACTTTGTTCACCCAAAACTCACACTTGTTCGGGTTAGCAAACAGTTTCTTTTCTCTCAAGATTTCTAACACCAACCTTAGATGTTTCTCATGGTCTTCCAAACTAGAAGAGTAGATCAAAATATCATCAATGAACACAACCACAAATTTATCTAGGAAAGGTCGGAAGATTCGATTTCATATAGTCCATAAACACTGTCGGAGCATTAGTGACACCAAATGGCATCACTAAGTACTCATAGTGTCCATATCTAGTTCGAAAAGCGGTTTTATGAATATCTTCCTTCCTTATCCTAATCTGATGATATCCTGACCTCAAATCTATTTTGGAAAACACAGAGGCACCTCTAAGTTGATCTAAAAGGCCATCTATTCTAGGCAATGGATATTTATTCTTAATTGTAATTTTATTCAACTGCCTAAAATCTACACATAACTTCATACTCCCATCCTTCTTTTTCACTAACAACACTGGAGCCCCCCACGGAGAGACACTAGGTCTAATGAACCCTTTTCCTAACAATTCTTCTAATTGTCTCTTAAGTTCACTAAGTTCTAAGGGAGACATCCTATAGGGTGCCTTAGAAATGGGTCCTGAACCTGGTAATAAATCTATGGTGAACTCTACCTCTCTCTCAGGTGGTAAGGTTAGAACTTCATTAGGAAAAACATTCTGAAACTCCCGAACCGTAGCTACACTACTTAAATCTAATTTTGTTTCTAAAGTTGAGGAAAGTAACAACAGAAAACATTCACTCCCGTCATCATATACACTGCCAAAACCACTTTGACTTCATCAGAGCACTTCATAGCTTCGAAAATTCTATTCAAGTCTTTAAGCCATCTAGCTGCCACGTCAGGATCATACACCCCGTTGAATTGTGGAGGGTTATGCTTCCTGAACTCGGACAACCCAACAGAGAAGACATCCACAGTTGGTGGTGGTTGCTCCGGTCGTTGTCTAGCTAACTCTTGCAAGATTGTTGTGTTGGTAGCTGCTTGATTACCCATCATTTGAGTAAGTGCCTGGAGAGCTGCCACCATTGGATCTGGTACTGGTTCAGGTGAAGGTGAAGGAGATGGTTGTCTAGCCCTTGACCTGCCCCTCCTGTTGCTCACCATAACTTCCTACATATCATAAAGCAAATCTCGAGGTGATCAGTCTCTTAATTCACAAAATAATACATAAGAAATTATCAACAAACCACAGAAAATCCTAATTCTCACAGTCCAATTGGATTGAACTGCTCTGATACCAAAAATGTCACCCTAAATTCCATAAGCAAGAATTTGATCCGTTGGAAACCAAATTCTAATCTTAGAATTTAGAATCTTTCATTTTTTAATATCGACCTGTTCTATAAATTATCACAATTCCAACATATCGAGATAATTTAAACCAACATTAGAAAATTAAAATCTTTTAACTAATTAAAACTCAACTACACTTTAATTATACCATAACGTCCATTCTACAAATTAGAGTTCAAAAGGTTACTACAAGTCTTTGCAATACAACTCTCGATACATGAACATATACAAGATCCAAGCCAAACTCAAAAGAATATATACATCAATACATCAACTATATATACAATCAAAGAACCAAATCTTCAGCGTCCTCAAAGTCACTCCCGAGGCTGAGTACTCCGAGGAGGAGGACCTGTGCATCTAAAATATCCACATATCGCGTGGTGAGATACAATCTCAGTGAGCAAATCTCTATGCATGAATGCAAGTATCAATTATCTATGACATTTATAACAATTTAACTTAAACAATTCATTTCACATACAAATAACCATATGCATCATGATGCACAAAATGCTTTGCCCGAAGGCCATGTTCACATCACGTTATAGAGTTAGACCCGAGCTCAGACTACGGGGGATATCTCCCCCGGGGACGAATCCCACCCTCACATTTGACCGAAGTCCTTAAGGTGACCGAAGTCCTTTAATCATTGAACTTGATCGAATAACTAATTTAGATATTCGGAATTGATAAATATGATAATCTCGTTAGTTTCGACAATTTCGATATTTCGAACCTTTCGAAACCAAGGAGACTCGGTGCACGAACGACACCCATAACATATATTCATCAATTCCTATATCTTAATCAATTACCGATCCTTAAATTTCCATTTCGGAACAATTTTAATCGAAGGGAACTAAGCGTTTCGACGTTTCAATAGTTTCGAAACTTTCGAGAGTTTCGAAACTAAAGAATATCAAGAATCGATTCGTTCTAACCGATTAAAATCATTACCCATTGGTCAAACAACAAGCACAATCACAATCAATCATCAATAATCAAGTATATTCAGAGAAAGGGAGAGGGAGAAGTGGGTTCAAGGGTTTGGAGACCAATCTCTAATCTATCAATCAAGTGAGAATTTACTCACCAAGTGAAGAAATCCAAGCAATTAGATGAAATGGAGATGATTCCTAGCTTTGATCTGTTGTTCCTACTTCGTTTCGACACTTCCTCTCTCTAGAACCCACTCCTTCTCTCTCTAGAATAGGTTTTTCTCTCAAAATTCTGATTTTAAAACGTGCTGGGTATATATATTTTCGCTCAGCAATCGATTACCAAACCCTGGTAATCGATTACTGAGAGCAAAATACGCCTAAAAACCCATTCTGGGAACCTGGTAATCAATTACCACCTTTGGTAATCGATTACTAAGAACCCAGGTTGCTGGTAATCGATTACAAGGGTTTAGTAATCGATTACCAGGGGCCAGACTCTCTGGTAATCGATTACTCAGCTATTGTAATCGATTACCAGGAACCAAACTCTCTGGTAATCGATTACTAGCTCTTGTAATCGATTACCAGTGACCAAATACTCCTAAATTTTGTTCTATCAAGTTACCAAACTATAACTTACCCCTTTCCACCTACTTCTCTTATTCCTCAAAGAACATGTCACATGATTAACTTATAAATCTCACAATTAACTTAACCAAAAGTTGGGATGTTACAATTAATCCTAGATTTGAATTTGATGCAATTTTGATAGAAATATTGTTGATTTTTGCAGGATATTGCAAAGATTTAATTTGAAGGATAGATAGCATCAAATGAGGAAGATATCTGCAAGATTTGATATTGATTGAAGATATTTAATGAAGATTTGAAGAAGATTGAGATCATTAATGGGGAGATTATTGCCAATCAATCAAGGATTCTACAGACAAGCTTCCCAAATAAATCAAGGTTTGCTTAATAAATGCAAGGATACCATCAAATAAAGGGAAAAAAGGAAGGACAATTATGCGAAAACCAGTCTCGGGGAGAGATCAAGATTTAAAAGAGAAAGTTGGAGCAGCAGAACGCTAGTTGCGCCTCACCTGCGCTATAGCGCAGGGTGAAGCGCAGACTCTCTGGAAGTTGCGCTCACTCATGCGCTATAGCGCATCCGGGAGCGCAGCTCACGCTGATTTATTCCCTGTTGCCGTTTTTAGATGGATTTCTCCCCAAATTTGCTTTGTCTTTCCTTAGTCTATAAATAGGAACCTCTTGCACCATTTCAAAGTGTGCACAATCATTGTAATCTAGTCTATAGTTCAGTGATTATGTACCAAAGCTAAGTTTAGAGTAGGAGAGGAGGAGCGCTTCACGAGGATTGAAGATGGTGACAGCATCTTCGGTGGTTTGTATGGCTACTGCATGTAGTTAACTCTCCAGTAGGATTGGACGTAATTGATTCTATCCCTGAGTGTATGTAAATTTTATATTATTATTTCTAAGCTCCCTATCTATAATATTGATATTTCTTATTCTGTACTTAATCCCTAATTCCCACGCTTGCGTCTGGAGTTATAGGCTAGTCTCAACTAACTAGGTTAGTTTTGATTAGGACCGAGAGTTGAGAAGTAGCTTCCATAGAAACTCACTCTCTGATTGAATAAGAGTATTCGATATCAGAAAACCGACACATGAGCGTTTCTAATGAGCGATGGGTAGTGTGAGTACTCTAGCGAAGGGCGTTCACAGGATTAGGCCTGTGTATCGAGAGCAAGGGGGTAGTTGATTGTAATTCCAGGATTCGAACATAGGCGTGTCCTAATGAGTAAGGGTAGTGACAGTACTTGAGCGAAGGTGCGTCTACAGCGTTGGCCTCGTTTATCAACTAAATTCCTTTACAAACTGACTAAAAAAGAGTAAAATTAGCCGAGGGTAAGTCTGTCGCTTGGGAGAGCCCGCATGGATTATCTTTGAGTGTGTGAGATCGCTGGTAACTCGGGGTCTTAGCAATAAAGTTTGTCTACAGTATTATAGAGTAAACCTAAAATAATAGATAGTCTTTTTATGCACAAGGGGAGAGATGAGATGAAGTCCAATCCTAATCCAAGTAAAGTGTCTCTAACTCTTCCTTTCTAATTCCAATTAATATTTACTTTCTATTTACAATCCTGCAACCATACTCTCTAAACCGTGCTTTTCTTGATAAATAGATCACAGTCTGCATAAATTAACCGTTCCCTGTGGATACGATACTCTTTCTTACTATTATACTGCTGGAGTTTTGGTTCGCTTGCCAGAAACCCATCAAGTATTTTTGGCGTCGTTGCCAGGGAACGGTTTCCAATTCATGTAGAACTTGGAGGTCTATTTATCAAGGATATCTATCTTAGGATGTCTTTTATTTATTATTCTTATTATTTTAGAATTTTTTTTAGGAATTTTATAATTTTTCTATCATTATTAATTTTTCTTCCACACTTACCTTTTTTAAAGTTTCTTGTTTATGTTTTTGAGAGGCCAGGTGTCCCCCAATCAATTACAACTTGAAGCAGAAATAGGAAGGACATCAAGGAAGAACAAAGTAGAAACAAGGAAAGGAGACAAGGGAGAAGTCGAGAAGAAAACAAAATATTTTATTTTTAATTATTTTATCTTAATTAATTTCTTAAAAAAATATATATATTATTATTTAAAAATAATTATTTTTTATTATTATTATTTTTTTTAATAATAAAAAATAAATATTTATTATTATTAAAAAAATTTATATATTATTTTTTGTTATTTTATTTTTCTCTTTGTTTGAGCATCTTGATTATTTCTCTTGAGAAAACAGGTAACAGAAAAAGGGGTAGAGCTCAAGGAGACAATTTCAACACTCTCTGATCACCCAGAAAGAAGAGGGACCAAATTTCAAGGAGACAATCTCAACACTCTCTGCTCAAACACCTCAAGTGAAGTAATGTCACATGGCTTATGAATGGCAAATCAACCAAGGAGAACCCTTGGAGATTATGTTAGGTGGCAAGAACCAAGTTACTCCTCTCATGCACCGATTCAAGGTAACTTCTCTAATTACAACAATTATTCTAACAATTTTTCACAGAATTGGGGAAATTACCAGAACCAGAATTTTGGGAGGCACCAAGATGATGTTTCACTCTGTATGCAACCTTCTTTCAACAACAGCGAAGTTACTCTTCCTATCAACAAAGAGATTCCCAATTTTATGAGTTTTTGGAAGGATTCAATCAAAGCAATATCCAATTTTAGAAAGAGAGCGAAGAGCGAAGACGAAGCACTGACGCTTTGTTAAAACAGATGAAAGAACAAAGGGAGTCAAGACTTTGTAAGAGTATTGAAGAAATTCATCAAGGCAATATACAATTTCAGAAGGAGAGAGAAGAAGCAAGAAGAAAGAATGATGCTTTGATAGCACGACTAGCAGAACAAAGAGAGTCAAGACTTCAGAAGGAAAGAGAAGAAGTAAGAAGAAACGCTGACACCATGTTGGAACTGCTCAACAAGAAGAGAGAGTCTCCTGATGCAACAATTGAAGAGATAGAAGAAACAATAGCCAACCAACAGTCAGAACAGAGCTCAACAAACGCTCAACCCTACCCCATAGAATTTTGTCCCACCATAATTGTTAAATTAACAGGGAGGAAATCAATGATGATCTGGCTGATAAAGAAGATGAAATTGAAGAAACACAAGAAATAAAAGCTGAAGAAGAAGAAAGTGCAGCAAAAGAAGAAGAAGAGAAAGGAGAGGAGAAAACAGAAAAGATGGTGCTTGAAAAAGAGATTGACTGTGAAAGGGAGGAAGAGAATAAAACATATGAGGGTGTACATGATCAGGAAAAAGAGAAAAGAGTGAACAGAGAGATGGTGAATCAAATCCCGAGGAAGGAAGGGAAGTGATTTCAAGAACAAAGGCCTTGCCTTATCCAACCAGTCCTCTAACGGAAGATCAAGAAAGGCATGGTGCAAGTGATGAACATTCCGGATCTCACAAAGAAAGGCCTGCAATCACACTGATCAGGACAAGGCAAAGAGAAGAAAAGTCAAGCTAGAATTAAATTCAGAGCCTAGAGCCAGATTGAAAATCAAGTGGTCAGGTGTGTTCCATATCAAAGACCCCTGCGAAGCAAAGAAATTGAGAGCAATCAACTGTGAATCATCTAAGCTTCAGGAAAAGAAGACTCATGCACATGAGAGCAAGATAATAAAGAAAGAAGAGTCAAGCCAAGGGGGTCAAAAGCATGGTCTAATTCCAGAAAGAAGCTACAATGGTTAACGTCTTTTCACACTACAAGTGGCTCCAAGGCAAGATTATGGGGAGGTTTAAGGGCCAAAGAAAGGAAGGGTGCAACACACAGGGTCACCAAAATATTTCAGTTTCAGCCACCTTAAGAGAATAGGCGTCGAGCTATCAGACGTTAAACAAGCGCTTTCTGGGAGGCAACCCAGAGATTTTTAAAGTTTTCGTTTTGTTTTATTTTCTTGCTGTTAATTAGGATTTTGCATTTTTTAGGATTTAGGAAATTTTCACAATTGATTGGAATAAGTTTGTGGAAAATAATTTTTTTTTAAAAAAAAATAGGAAGTAGCAGAAAACGTGACTGAAAATTGCATTCTGTTTTCTGCGCTTCAACCTGCGCTGTAGCGCAGGTAAAGCGCAGATATGCAATTTAGTCACTGTATTATGCGCTTCACTTGCGCTTGTAGCGCAGGGTGAAGCGCAGGATACGAAATTTAAAAAAAAATCTTCTATTTCTCACGTGCTGTTTCTCTACTTCCTAAGCTCCTTTTTTTTCACTCTTTCCACTCACAAACTTCCATCAATTTTAAAACTTTCAGTTATGTTTTCTTTAATTTTTACCAATTGAAATCTTCATTTACTCTATTTTTATGATTTGAACTTTAGGATAACAACCTTAGGATTGTGAATATTATTGATTATTGCTATCTTGAATGTGATTTTGGCTGTGTGAAACATGAAGAACAATTTGCTGAGTTGAAATGCTCTTTGTTTTGTGAGTTATTGAATTTGAAGGTGTTATGCTCTGTTTCTTTCAAAAATCTTAAACTTTCACTTTCCATGGATTGATTGAATACTTGCAAAACAAATGAGTATGATTGTTTTTAGGAAGTCATTACCAAGTGCACTGAACTTTTGTTGTGAAAATATTAATTCTTTGAATTATGCATGTAAATTGGTAGGCTTTCATGTTCTTCATGAATTGCACAGACTGCTGCAAAGTATAAAGACCAGTTGCCCTCAAATCAATCAGGAGTACTAGACCCATACCCGAGCATGCTGCTTGAAGAGTTCCGGATATTCTTGCAGTGGCCTGGGGACAGGCCTATTTTCCCAGGGGGATGGAGCAGCAGTAGGACAAGAACCCACAGGATACAGAGGATGAAGATTGATACTGGTGTTTTTCTTTCTTTTAGTTTTTCTTTTATTTTCTAATAATTTTTCTATTAATTAGGATTTTTTGTTTTGTATTTCATATTTTTTTTAAAAAAAAATTTAAAATTTTTAAATTTTTAGGACCTTAGGAAATTAGGAATCAAGGTAACTTTTTCAAATTCTCTGTAATTAAGTAGTTTAACTAATCAATCTAGGAAAGATGACAGAGTCTTGTGATTAATTCCGTAATCAGTTAGGATTAGGGTACTTCTCAAGAGAACCTATCAAGGTAGTTAATTAAATCCATTAAGTGCTTTATCAAGGAAATTTTAGCCATAACCGGTGAGATGAGAGCCTAAACACTTATATTGAGAGCTTTTCACCGCTGCTTGTCAACTGTTATTGATTGAGTTTCTGAATTTTGTCTTGTTAGTAGAAGGTATGGAAGTGATAAAGGCATATTTTGTGATTATAATATTTTGCTCAGTGCTAAACAGCCAACCCTGATTAAATGTTTCCATTTATTGATTGCCCATTTGAGCTTGCAGATTTCCTTTGATGCACGCCGACAATGATTAATGATCATACCATGTCCCTTAACACTTGGGATAGAGCAAGGTGCACCACAACAAAATGGGACAAGAGGTTGGTCACAAGAAACTCAAGAGAAGGCACAAGAAATCACAAAAGAAGGATCCTCCCCCACAAAAATATTTCTATATTATATTTCTGTATTAAAAAAAATTATGCACAAAAGTGTGGAATTGAATAAGTTGGGGGGAGAATTTCTTCAAAACAATGAGGCCAAGCTGAAAATGGGTGACCATTCAAGAATGACCAGGTGAATTGAGAGAAGTCCCAAGCACAATCACAAGATGCTCTCTATTCAAAGTGTTCCTTGAATATCCAGAAAAACCATGATTTCTTGATAGCCCTGCCTCATTACAACCTAATAAAGACCTTTTGATCCATATTAACTGCTTGCAGGTTCAGATCTTGGAAACGACTATCAATTCTAGTTGTTCAACAGTGGTGAAAATGATTGAGGGAAACACTTATCCGTGAGAATGAGAGATTTCCTTGGTTTATCACTTACTACTTTAATTGTTGTTATTGAGAAAGTTTAATTGATGTTTGTAATTCTATTCTGATTGATGTATGGTAATATCCCTTGATCCTTAGTTTTTCTTATGATTGGAAAGTGACTTCTACTTAGGAAAGAGTTTGAGGAATAGTTCCTTGAATTTGTTTTTAGGAATACACTGGGAATAGATTTGATTCATGCTTGCAAGGAGGTCTCCTGCTTGAGGACAAACAAGAAGTTAAGTTGGGGGGATTTTGATAAGTGAAAATTAGTTGATAAATTAGAGTACTTTTTAGTTCACTTATCAAGGATAAAATGATAATTTTGCCCCAATTTAATCCCTTTTTATTTAATATTAGATAAATTGTATTTATTAATCCTAGATTTGAATTTGATGCTATTTTGATAGAAATATTGTTGATTTTTGCAGGATATTGCAAAGATTTAATTTGAAGGATAGATAGCATCAAATGAGGAAGATATCTGCAAGATTTGAGATTGATTGAAGATATTTAATGAAGATTTGAAGAAGATTTGAGATCATTAATGAGGAGATCATTGCCAATCAATCAAGGATTCTGCAGACAAGCTTCCCAAATAAATCAAGGATTGCTTAATAAATGCAAGGATATCATCAAATAAAGGGAAACAAGGAAGGACAATTATGCGAAAACCAGTCTCGGGGAGAGATCAAGATTTAAAAGAGAAAGTTGGAGCAGCAGAACGCTAGCTGCGCCTCACCTGCGGTATAGCGCAGGGTGAAGCGCAGACTCTCTGGAAGTTGCGCTCACTCCTGCGCTATAGCGCAGCCTGGAGCGTAGCTCACGCTGATTTATTCCCTGTTGCCGTTTTTAGATGGATTTCTCCCCAAATTTGCTTTGTCTTTCCTTAGTCTATAAATAGGAACCTCTTGGACCAATTCAAAGTGTGCACAATCATTGTAATCTAGTCTATAGTTCAGTGATTATGTACCAAAGCTAAGTTTAGAGTAGGAGAGGAGGAGCGCTTCACGAGGATTGAAGATGGTGACAGCATCTTCGGTGGTTTGTATGGCTACTGCATGTAGTTAACTCTCCAGTAGGATTGGATGTAATCGATTCTATCCCTGAGTGTATGTAAATTTTATATTATTATTTATGAGCTCCCTATTTATAATATTGGTATTTCTTATTCTGTACTTAATCCCTAATTCCCACGCTTGCGTCTAGAGTTACAGGCTAGTCTCAACTAACTAGGTTAGTTTTGATTAGGACCGAGAGTTGAGAAGTAGCTTCCATAGAAACTCACTCTCTGATTGAATAAGAGTACTCGATATCAGAAAACCGACACATGAGCGTTTCTAATGAGCGATGGGTAGTGTGAGTACTCTAGCGAAGGGCGTTCACAGGATTAGGCTTGTGTATCGATAGTAAGGGGTAGTTGATTGTAATTCCAGGATTCGGACATAGGCGTGTCCTAATGAGTAAGGGTAGTGACAATACTTGAGCGAAGGTGCGTCTACAGCGTTGGCCTCGTTTATCAACTAAGTTCCTTTACAAACTGACTAAAAAGAGCAAAATTAGCCGAGGGTAAGTCTGTCACTTGGGAGAGCCCGCATGGATTATCTTTGAGTGTGTGAGATCGCTGGTAACTTGGGGTCTTAGCAATAAAGTTTGTCTACAGTATTATAGAGTAAACCTAAAATAATAGATAGTCTTTACATGCACAAGGGGAGAGATGAGATGAAGTCCAATCCTAATCCAAGTAAAGTGTCTCTAACTCTTCCTTTCTAATTCCAATTAATATTTACTTTCTATTTACAATTCTGCAACCATACTCTCTAAACCGTGCTTTTCTTGATAAATAGATCACAGTCTGCATAAATTAACCGTTCCCTGTAGATACGATACTCTTTCTTACTATTATACTGCTGGAGTTTTAGTTCGCTTGCCAGAAACCCATCACGACTGCTCCTCCCTGTGGCTGCTCGTCCCTGCGCGACTGCTCTTCCGTGCGCGGCTGGCCCTGCATGGCAACCTCCCTGCGGGGCTGCTCCTCCGCCCCTGCCTCAAGATCCATTCCGGCGCCGCCCTCAAGCACAGGTTGGATTCTGTTTATACTATTTAGGAGACAAAAATTATACAAGTTAGTTCTTGGATAAGATGTGGTACATAATCCAAATTTGACACTGGCACCAATTTTTTTTCACAAGTATAATGAATGATACGAAGGTTCATGATAATGTTCCAGGGAACTAGGAATTCAGATTTCAGATGGAAAGAAATGAATTTGATTTTACCTTCCGAGAGCTAGACAAGCTTTGTTCTCAGCTGACTTGCCATTTGTTCCTCCTTCAGACTTGTTAATAGCAGTGTTTGCAGCATCAATTCCCTTTTCATGTTACAAATATCAATAGTCTGAGTTATTCTAAAGCATCAAGATCAACTAATGTGTGCAAACCAACATTAAAGTTAAACATTGATCAGATATTTTCCTTTAGTGCAATTTTAAATTTGAGATCTGCTTATTGACCTTGTCATATATAATTGTATTTGTATCATGATTCATAGACCAGAAAAATTGACATTCACATTCCTGAAGTTACATAACCAGTTTTAAATTTCGCTTGCTTTTGTGTATATGGTTTACAATGTATTTTAAGTTCCTTAATAAATATATAAAGTGTTGAATGTGTTTTATTAGGGTAGATTATGTTTTTAAATGTTTTTTAAAACTATATTGTATTTTTTTTAGTTTTGTATAAGTATAATTGTTTACAATTTTTAATGAGCAACATTTTTGAATAAATTAGTTTTATTTTAACCGGGCCGGTCCGCACAAGCTTGCTACCGCATAGGGTCGGGCTCGGGCACTAATTTCACAGGACCGAATTTTTGCCGGGTATTTTAGCCCTGCTTGCACAAGCTCTCTACCCGATGCGGGTCGGGCCGGGTAGCCCGTTTTGCCACCTCTACTCATTGGGGTTGAGACCTTTCAATGAAGAAGGGAAGAAGAGAGATAAAAGGAGAATAGGGAAGCACACAACTGTTGGGGTTGAAGTCTTTCAAGCTATAAATTTGACAAAATCACATCATTTTTGTGTCACAGTGAACACTATAGTGACAAACAGTGTGACAGAGTGTCACTAAACGTGACACATTGTAAAAAAATTAACGGGAAACACACAGTTAAACTATAGTGACAGAAAAAGCAAAATGTCAGGGACTATATTGTGGTTTTCTATTTCTCAGGGACTAAACTACATGACCCTAAAAAAGTCAGGAACGAATTTCTAGTTTACTCATTTCTTAAGAACTATTATTTTTTAAAAATATTTTCTATTTTCATAAATAATATATTAAGAATACTTATTAATACTTTTCATTTTAAGTATATTTATTTTTAAAATGTTAATAGTTTATACAATTTTAATACTATTTGTTATTGATTAATTTAAAGTGAAACTCATTAAAAGTAATATAATTTATACGTAAAGTTTATACAAAATTCATACTCTCGGTGGTGAATTCTTTTCCTGTATACACCATGCAGACGGTTTGGTACCCCCAAGCAGTTTGTAATTCTATTGACAGGAAAGTGAGGAATTTTTTATGGAGTTGTAATGTTGATCGTATTGGTTGGGATAAACTCATTACTCCTCGCAAAATAGGTGGACTAGGAATCCGCTCTGCCCGACTCTCTAATATTGCCCTATTGGGTAAACTAGTGTGGGCCCTACTCCATGGTGACTGGTGAGGACAAATTATGACATCAAATACCTGTCCAACTTATTTGTCCTCACTGTCTCGGCCTCTGCTGGTAGTTCTTTTGGTTTGAGAAGTATTTTAAAAGCTATGAATGAGTTAAGGGATGGATTCAAATTCAGGATAGGCTCAATTTGGTACTCTAACTGGTCAGGGAATGGAAACATATGTGATATGATACCCTATGTGCACATTTCAAACACTTTACTTTGTCTTCGAGATCCTTGTGCGACTGAGAACGTCACTTACTAGTCCAATTTTGGAGCTATTTCAAAGTGTTTCTCCAACTTTGAATAATCTTCTTCATGATAATTAGGTTTGGACACCTAATAGCACAAGTACCTACTCTTCGAATGGGTGTTGGAGGGGTTGTGCGTGATGAGACTGGCAATTGGATGATTTGCTTTTCCAATTTTAGAGGTTTGGGCACTAATGCAATAGAAGTTGAATTCATGGCGATCCTAATGGGTTTACAGGTAGCTTGGGATAGAGGTCTCAAGCAAATTATCTTGGAATTAGATGCCTTGGAGAGGTCCTCTTCTCCCTTCCATATGTTTGTAGGAATTATCTCGGCTATCAAGAAGTTGTTGGAGCGAGCTTGCTTGGTAAGAATTGAGCACATTGGCCGCACGACTAATCGCCTGGCTAAAGCAGGCACTAGGGGTGGCACACAGTTGCAGCTTTGGGAAGAGCCCCTCCGGAGGTTACTTCCTTGTTGCTTCAGGATTATTTGTATTTATCTTATGTTTAGTTTTTCTGTTTCTTTCTTCTGTTCCCGAGCATAAAAAAAAGAGACAATAAATATTAGAAAAAAGTGATAAAATTATGAAATAATAGTAAACATTTTTATTGAAACTTATATTTATTAATATAAATATAAAATTATATAAAAAGAAGAACATGAGACAAGAAAATTAATTTAAAACTAATTTTTGCACCAAAAAAAATTTAAAACTAATTTAAAATTGATATATTTCTAAATATATTAAAATGATATTAGATAATAAAATCATCAAAGTATACTGATATAAGTAATTTGAAAAGTATATACTTATACAAATATAAGTATGTGATTCTTTATAAATAAAATAATATATGTGTATAAGTTCGGTTTAGATTGAATTGGATCGATTTTCAACATAAGATTCGAAATCAATCCAATTCAATAAAAAAATTAATTTTTTGTGATTTTCTATTTTCTTTTATCATTTGATTCAATTTTCAATTTTTTAGTTTGATTTTTACAATTTTCATTAGATTTTTGATTGGATATTAACACTTCTAATTGAGAAAATGTCAGGTTTTACTCGACCTAATGGGCCTACCTAAAAGGTTTACACTAATTATTAGGATGCTAGGCTTTACTCGATTATTTTAGACCATAATCGATGGACCTAATGGACCTATCTAAATCTAAAACAGTACAAAAGAGTGTGGAAAAACAATGCACCATCAATAGACAAAGTTCAATCAGAACCTTGTTTTCTTATAAGAGATAGAAAACATAAAAGGACATCATGAAATTAAAACAAAAAAAATGACAAAAAAAGGTCAAGTTCTTTTTAGCTAGACCCTCTGCACTATAATCATATTTACCATATTTGACTCCTCTAGAATAAAGTACGATGATAATAATTGGTCAATTGAGTTTATGATAAAATAAATGTATATATTATACTATATTATATTGTAAAATTATTAAGATTATTATAAATTCATATTTTATTTTTATCTCCCTCACTTCAAAAACATCAAATCCATATTTTCCTATTTCATATCTTTTTTTATTAAAATTTAGTGAGTATTCTGATCCAGCTAATAATTAGTGGGTACCGATCCAGTCATGATGTGTCAATAATATTGTGCCAAGTGTATTCCATTACTCATCTTTTTTAAATTATAAAATTGCCCTATTTCTTTTCTCATTTCTTCTCCCCACACTATGATCTTCCTCTCCTTGCTTTCTGTTCACATTTTTCTTTTTGTGATGAGGTTGATTTTCAAATTTATAAATGTTTCCTTTTTCTCTCATCAACACTCATCATAGAGAGAACAAGGCTAAAGAAATGGGCTTGGCCTGTGCTTGGTGACCGGGACCAACGCTGTGAAGAAACCAAGCACTGGGGTGGTGGTGAGTCGATGAAACCGTGAGGGAGGGGCGTCTTCCTTTTGATTGTTTGATTACTAGTGTGTGTACCCGTGCGATGCACGGGCTAATTAATAATTAAAAAAAGTAAATTGTTATTGAATAAATTACTTAGCAAAAGCAATATAAGTTAAAATTGCAATATAACAAATAATTAATATAATATGTAAGAAAGAAAATAGTAAATTGGCTTCAAAACTTTTAAAGATAAATGTCTCCAAAATTTGGAATTAATACATGAAATTACTAAATGTTATCAAAACTTCTCGGTAAACAACATTCGTTGTGCAATTACTGACTTTTCCATCAGCATCTAAAACTAAAATTTTTTAAACCACTCCTTGATCTAACTCTTGAAAAAGCCACATAGAGTTGTCCATGAGTAAACACTGGTCTTGGAAGAAATAATCCTACATTAGACAATGACTGGCCTTGACTTTTGTTAATAGTCATGGCAAAGCACAGAGCTAACGGAAATTGTCTCCTCTCAAATTTGAATGGAAAGCCAGAGTCAGAGGGAATCATATTCATCCTTGGGACATAAATTTTTTCTCCTATGTTTGTTCCAGTAATAACCGTTGCTCCAATTACATTCTTCCCTAACTCATTTATAATCAGCCTAGTACCATTGCATAGACCTGCACATTGATCAATATTTCTTAAAAGCATGACTGGAACTCCAACTTTGAATGTTAATTTGTGATTAGGAATTCCAGAGCATTTTATACTATTCATAAATTCTGTTGTAAACCACTCCCCTGGAACTTCGAAATCTTCATCTGAATGGCATATAGAGTCCGAGGTCAAGTAATGCATTTCATTCCCTGGTATCAAAGAAAGAACTAAGTCATTAATCCTTTCAACAGAATCCAATGTTGGAGCTAAAATTGCTCTGTCTTCGAAGAACTTCAGATTTGGTATATTTTGCAAAAGGTTTGGATAAGTAAAATGAACCAATTCAAGCAGAGGATTATCACATTCTTCAATCAACAAATCTGCAGGTATTTGAATATCATACTCTCCATTTTCATTGTTTTCATCTCTGCCATCTCCTATTTGAAGGATCCAATCTGCAAATTGTTTAATGTCACTTGCTTGCTGAACTGATAAAGCTGTCCTTAAGCGCATGTTCACTGTTAACTTGAGCACTTTACAAAATTTCCATAAAATAGATGAGTTAATGGCTGAATTAACAATGTCTTGCCTACACCCTTTGGGTATAACAGGCAAGATTTTCCTGAAGTCACCTCCCAACACAACCACTTTTCCACCAAAAGGTTTTTCATTATTGCTTTCATCTCTAATTCTCATCAAATCCCTAAGTGTCCGATCAAAAGCTTCAAAACAAAATTTGTTCAACATTGGGGCCTCATCCCAAATAATCAACTTTGATTCAAGTAGAAGTTTAGCTCTAAGGCTTCCTTGTTTGATATTGCATGTAGAATCTTCATGTGTTGCTAAAGAAACACTACTGCAGAAAAGGCTTTCTACGACGGTTTAAAAAGAGGCTTTTACGACGGTTGTGCAACCGTCATAGATCCAGGCGTCGTTGTTAAGTGGAATTTGTCACGACGCGTGCTAACCGTCGTTGTAAACTGACTTTCTACGACGGTTAGGACTGGTAACCGTCGTGAAAAGCCTTACTTTCAACGACGGTTAGTAAAGGAACCGTCGTGAAAAGCAAGACTTTCCACGACGGTTGTGACCATAACCGTCGTGGAAACTACTTCAACCCACCCTTCTTGATGGCACTCTTTTACGATGGTTGTGACCACAACCGTCGTGAAAAGCCTACTTTCCACGACGGTTGTGGACACAACCGTCGTGGAAAGTCTAATTTTTTTTTTGTTCGTTCTGTTTTTTACAATTTTCCCAAACCTGCAAACAGAAAATACAGTCCAGACAATCCCAGCAATACCAACATAGTAATGACACTTCACATACTCGGTGCACTAATCAATTTACATAATCACATTACACGTAAAATCTAATATAAAAGCTACTATAAGTAATGAAACTATATAAAAAAACTACTACAAGTAATCAAATACTGATCAACTACTCTAAAGTTTTGTTATACAAGTCAATAACATATGCAGCCCATGTCTTTCTGATGTAATCAATTGAAGCAGAGTTGAGTGGGCTACTATCCATGAAATACTGCAAAATAAAATAACTTGTAATTAGTGGATAGATCAATTGCATGACAATTGGTGTTAACTTGTTTGTTGGATTACCTTGTCCAATGCGACTTGAATTCCCCCTTGCACAATGCAAGACATCCATTGCATGACGTAATAGCCACACTCATACCCTCCAACTTGTTTGTTGGACTACAATTCAAAATGAATATTAGTCAAATAATTAAAACCGTAGACAACACTTTATTAAAATATCTTATTGAATCCATGTAAATACCTTGACGTATTTCCAGGTTAGCTTATGAGCTCTATGTCCAGGTCTACCCATCAACATTTGATATGTTGAATATGCACTAATATAAAAAATATCACATGAGTTAGAGTTTAATAATTCAATAAAAGACTTCTAAAGTTAATAAATTCATTGTCATTACCTATTGACTATGTCAAAAAATCTCTTTGGGGGCCTCTTATGCAATGAACAAAACCACAGAGCACTGTCTTCGTCGACAGATATAACCAGTAGTTGCCAGTGGCGTCTGCATTGAAAATTAGTTAATACTGCAAGATATTTATTTTGATAATGATAAAAATATTAAAAAACCTACAAGTATTTCCACTTACTCATGAAAGTAAGGTGCTAAATAAATCTTCTTGCCCTCATCTTGCAAGGCATTGGCGATGTACACCTGAATAGCTGTTCTTTCATTTACACCCTCACAGGTTAGATGAGGGTCAATGAATCCATACACATCCTCATGTGAGGATAACGAAGCCAAAAACCTGAAATAAGAAATATTTCGTTGTGAGGAAATTTCCTTCTAAAGTTACTTAATAATAAAACTACAAGTTTAGTTGGCAAAGTACTTACAACTCCCACACATGAATGACAGTGATGTTAAGATATTCATCGCCCGCCACAACCTCTCCTATATCTGAGACGGTTAAATACAGGGGTATGGACATCTGTTTCGTACCAAAAACTTCCTCATCCCATGGCAACTCGATAGAGCTGTATTTAATGGCGGATGCAACCTCAAACAAGCTAGCAAGGGGATCATCGGTTGGAAAAGGTCCCTTCTTGGTATTTTCTTTTTGTCGTTTCTTTTGTACTTTTTGCTGCACATAAAGAACAATGTATTGTGAAAAGTAGTAATATATATAGATACATTGTTGAGGATATAAAAAGAAACATGTAATTGTGAAAAGTAGTAATATATATAAGTGTCAACTATACCATAGGGGTTGGAGTTTGCCTAACTAGATGTCGGGGCCAGGCAATAAAGGTCTGATATGCTTGTTGTACAATAGCAACCTCCAATGTCTGGATAGGAACAGGAGCATTCTCATCGAAAACCTTTTCCACTGATACCTTGACTGTGTCAGGTGAAAGAGGAATATTATGTACCGTGGTGGCCCCTATGAAAACCTTCCCCAAAGCCACCAACTTAGGGGATGGTGTGCACTCCACATACAGCTGACATGGGATTTCATCCACCTGACCCCCATCTGGTGAACAACTACCCTTTGTGCTGATTTTATTAGCATTAGTCACAAAGTCTTGACTAGGAGCACCTGTCTGCGATGCATTTAACAATTCCTGCTTGTACAACTCCAACTCGATCCTCATTTCATCTTTCACCTTATTTGTGATTTCAACTGTGAGCCGTTGTGTTAGCTTTTCGATGTGCTCACTGCTAGGCTCACTTGATGAGGAGTTCTTGGACTTTGATCCAAAAAATGACCGAATACCAACCCCTGATCCAACAGCACGAACACGACCAGGGTGCTCTGGTCGTCCAATAGCAGTAGCAAGTATATCATCACGACCTTCTGGTGTAAAGGTCCCCTGAGTAGATTGCTCAACCAAAGAATCCTGCAGTTAACAAATATAGTGACAGAGAGCGTGGGTATGGAATCAAGAATTTGTATAGTAAATAAAAAATCAATTACAAAATTAAAACTTACAATCTTCTCAGAGATAACGCGTGATTCTTCAGAGGTATATACCCCTGAGGGTTTTAACACGGGCCTGCTTCCATTTATCATGACGTGTAGGCGGTGATGGAGGGTCTGCAATAGGATCATCACCATCTGCAGCTCTGTCTTTCAACTTCTTCTTTATCATTTTTTCTTCAAGCAATTTATAACCCCCACGAGACAGAATGTGGGGGGTTACATTATGTGCTTGAATCTCCTTAGCCTTCCTCCTTACATCCTGTAGTGAATGAATAATAAATTACTACAAATCTATACAAAACTGAATGAGTAAAACAAACTGAATTGCACTAACCTGCCAATGTTCTTGTTCACGGAGTTCCACAAATTGTTCCCAAGTCTCTTCATCAATGCCCTGATATTTGGTACAAGGATTCTGACCCTTCTTTGGGCCAAAAATATATGTGGTCGTTAGCAGGGACTTAAACTGACGCCACTTCACCGCAATCGAAGACAATAACTTCGATTCCAATGACGGTACATCCGGACAATTCAAGATTCAATAAGTTCACTATAGTACTCCCTCTTTTAGATAATATAACAAAGATGTATGAAAAAAATTATTCTTTGGAGGGAGTACTACAATCTCCATATTGAATCTCAAACGGGAAACTAAGGTTCACTCAAGTAATAAATCAAGCAATCATTAAAAATGAACAATAAAACAAGGCAAAATATAAAATGAAATTAACTAAAGTTTGACAATATATGACAATATTCAAATCAATTCTATTAATTATTAAACTTAATCAATTCTATTAATTATGAAAAACATATGAACTATTTACTAAATTTCCTCATGCCTCTTACTCCTGATTTTCTGCATTTGATTCCAACTCAACACTGACTCTAACTAACTTGTTTAAATCACCTATATTCCCGTTCATAACAAATCATTTGTTGCCTCCTAGTCCTATATATATAAGCATGTATTGGATGTAAAATTAATTATTGTTGCGTCGGAGAATACAAATAACAAATTAAAATTAAGAATATGGTTGCATTCACTGAGAGGCAAGAAGCTTTAGTAAATAGTTCATATGTTTTTCACTAAAAAATACCATGGTACATACAATCATTCCACATCAACAACCTAACACAGCCAATACCAAAATTCCCAAAGCTCATCCATCACAAAAATTAATCATCTCAATGCACAACTATATATAGTTTCAAGCAATACAAGTTAAACAACTTAAACTAAATTAAGAAAATGGTACCTTGTGGTGGCCGACGGTTGATTGCACGGTGGAGCCTTGAGAGAGAGAGACAACGGCACGGTGAGAGAGAGAGGAACTTTGAGAGAGAGAGAGAGGGAGCTTGAGAGAGAAAGGGACGATGGGTGAGAGAGAGAGGGAGAGGCACGGTGGTGAGAGAAAGAGGGAACTTGAGAGAGAGAGAGAGGTTGAGAGAGAAAGGGAGGTTGAGAGAAAAAGAGAGAGGTTGAGGGAGGAGAGGCACGGTCGAACGCGCGCGGCGCAAATGAGGTGCAGGGGTATTAGGTTAATAACTGGACTCTACCACGACGGGTGTCCACTGGGCCCGTCGTGGTAGACCCATATTACTCCTGCACCACCCAGGTTTTCCTATTCACACCCCTTCCTTTCTGATCCCCTGATGCTCCCTGCACCTCCCAACTTTACTTGTCACACCCCCCATAAGGTCTTCCACGACGGGTGTCCACTGGGCCCGTTGTGGTAGACCCATATTACTCCTGCACCACCCATGTTTTGCTATTCACACACCCCTTCCTTTCTGAACCCCCTAATGCTCCCTGCACCCCCCACTTTACTTGTCGCACCCCCCATAAGGTCTTCCACAACGGTGGTTCAAAGGGCCCGTCGTGGTAGACCCATATTACTCCTGCACCACCCACGTTTTGCTATTCACACCCCCATCCTTTCTGATCCCCCTAATGCTCCCTGCACCACCCCACTTTACTTGTCACACCCCCCATAAGGTCTTCCACGACGGGTGTCCACTGGGCCCGTCGTGGTAGCCCAATATTACTCCTGCACCACCCATGTTTTGCTATTCACACCCCCATTTATTTTTGTAAACGTTTATTCTAAGGTACGTTTCTACGACGGTTGATTGGCAACCGTCGTAGAAAAGTACTTTCTACGACGGTTGTGGGCCAACCGTCGTTGTAAGTTACCCACATAATTGCAAAATTGCCACCGCGCAAGTTTCAACGACGGTTGTCCCTCAACCGTCGTGGAATGTCCGTCGTAGAATGCCTTTTTTGTAGTAGTGAAATGCAGAACTTGGAATGAGTTGTCCGTCCTCCTGGTAATAGCAAAGAAGCGATGCCACTTGAAGCTACATTAAGGACAATTAATCCTTTTGATCGAAGTCCTGCAGATAATGTATTCCACAGAAATGTTTTTCCACTTCCACCAAAACCATACAAGAAGAAAAATCCTCCTGAATTTGATAAGACAGATTGCATGATCTCATTATAAACATTTCTTTGCTCTTCAGTTAGCAAACTCAAATATTACATGTGTTTTTCAGCCATTTCATCTTTGTTGTAATTGATTTCATCCATAATTAATCTATTCTCATATTGAAACATATCTGAAAAAACAGGGTAAGGTAGAGAACTGAAATCTCTCAAAGACCTTCCATTTGAATGCATTATTCTTTCCAATTCGATCAAGCAAAGGTTCATCAATTCCTCATCTCCAATTTGCAAATCTGCAGTAAATTTAACATTTTATTATTTAAATAAGGAGTAATGAATTTTACATTTAACATGGAAAACAAAACAGATTATAGCAAACCTAGAACATTCAAACTCTTTCTCTTTTCGTACACAATGCCATCTGACAGTAATTTCCATGTATTCTCTCACACCACATCTGGTTTGCTGATGGAATTCATAATTAACATGGATGCAAATAATTTTCTCAACTGATGCCCAGATGCAAGTTCGCTAGCTTCTTTTATTGCTTCTATGAATTCCTTATCATCTTGCAATAATCACATGGCATAACATGCTTCCTCAAAAGTGTTATAAGTTATTCCATTAACAGTCTTTATGTCGTCATAACTTGTGCATCCTTTCTAAATTGTTAAAAGAATCCTCAAGTAATAAAGCTCTCCAGTTCCAGGAGGGATATAATTTATTCTTCCAATAGCATATCCTTGTTTTCTAATATTCCATTTGATGGAAGTTCTGTCAAAAACAAATTTGCTTGGAAATTCTGCATAAGCAAGCTCTCTACCTTCCTCATACTATTTGTTTGCTTCAAACCATGCTAAAAACATTGTGTCCAGGTCCTCATTTTTGCTGACAACATGATCTATTCTTTCATAGTCTCTGAACATAACACTTTGTTCATTTGGCATATGAAATAACAATCTATGTACAGGAGGCCATTTCTCATGGATGTCGAACATAAAAGTTCTCCAAGCAGCTTCACAGGGAGATATGTATCTGTAGTCATAGAATTGCTTAATTTCATCAATCACATTTTCTTCCCCAGATTCATCAGCCTTTCTTGATATCTCCAATGTTGCATGATCAGGACCTTTATTGACATATTTAAACAAATATTTAATTGCATTGGACTTGTTGCAATACTCCATGTTCACATGAGCCTGATATTTCATAAGCAGCTTAGGACTGTAAGGAACTACATTTCTATTATCTACTTGTATTCCTTTTTTGCACACAAAGATTCCTGAATCTCGCCTTTTATACAGTGGATAACCTTGATCATCAATAATAGTTGATTGCTGAAACTTCTTTGGAAAGTACTTTGAGCACATACCTTTTTTCATGCAGGGAGAGGACTTGTTGGCATGACCACATGGTCCATGAATCATGAAATTTGATACAACACTGTGCAATTTTGGATGCAAATGAGGATCAGGTAATTCTGTAGATATTAGTTTATCAATGTCATCTCCTGTTTGCAATTTCCTTTTACCAGTTAACCATATCAGAATATGAGCATGAGGCAGGCCTCTTTTTTGGAACTCTACTGTATACATTCCTGCATAAAAAATGCAAAACTTTAGTCAAATTTAGACTATTATGTAGAATGACAGTTGTATACCAATGCAAAATTAAAGTTATGTTATGTAACCTGCATCAACTTTCCCGAATATTTGTTTCTTTTTAAGGTCTGCCATCAAAGTATCAAGTTTAATTTTGAACACTCGAACCAATATATCTGGTCTTTCATCTGCTTTAAGTCCTCTTTCACGAACAAATTGTTGAACCTCCTTCCAATTTGGATTACATTAATTGTAATAAATAGATCTGGATATCCAAATCTTTTGCAGATTGCCATGGCATCCCGACAATTATTGAACATGTATCTCATTCCTCCTGTAAATGAAGATGGCAAGACAATCCTCTTCCCTGCTGATGAAGGTCGGGTTTCACCTCTTATAACAGATTCTTGTAATCCCTTAAGTATATCTGACCTAATGACATTCTGATTTGCTTTGATATATGAAATTCTCTGGGATTCTATCATTTTATAACAGTCAACTATAAACTACTGAAATAGTCTACCTGCCTTGACAATGTTTCCAAATTCAGAATCCCTATCTTGAATTCTATAAGCAATGAATTCTCTCAATGATATCCTCACCCTCTTCCTTCTTTCACCATTATTGAAACTTTCTCTAAGTGGAATGCTCTCCTGATAACCAGCTTCACCATAAGGAAAAATTAAAGGATACTGAAGAGGGATAAAATCTGTATGAGTTTCATGAATTCTTAATAAATCCCCTGATATCATTTTCACTATAATATCTCTACCAACATCAGTGTTGTCCAAGTCTCCTACTACCAGTGCAGCTACTTCATCACATGAAGGAAGATTGTAAGTCCTTGCATCCTTTATTCTGTTTCGGAATAACCTCAAACTAACATTACATTGGCTATTCAATTGAACAAAATCCCCGACCCTTCTAAAGGATTGTGCCAGAACATTGTGTTCATCAACCATTTTTGTTATATCATCCACTAATGTTTTGTCAAGAATATCAGAGTTCCTACATAACATATGCATATGAATTAGTAAAGAGAATTTATTTAACAATTTGACTTTAATAATAGATTAATACCTTAAATGAGACATCCTATTTCTTGCTTCATTTTGAGTGTCATAAATATAAAGCTGAGCGAACTTAGATAAGTATCCTTCATGTGGTAACAGGCTTCCAATCCTATGGTAATTTTGGCCAGTCAAAATAAACTGTGGAGGTGCATTTCCATCATTTATAGATGACTCAATTTTTCCTCCAATTGAAGTGAATGAGAACATGTTGTTATAAGCTCTCACATTATCCTTGTAGTTGGATGACCTTGCATCAGCTCCAGAAATTAAATTGAATAACAATTCAGGAGGTTTCTTCAAATGGGGAAGGTGAACTTTCCCTTTCATACAACAAATGGAGAATTCAGATTGAGGATCATGTCTCGATTTCTCAGCTCTTTCTTCATACCACACAATAGCTCCACAAAATGAACAATGCATGCATGCAGAACCAATATCTAATATTTCTGAAGTCAATAAAAAGGATGATCAGAAGGATGCTTATTTCCAATCATTAGTCCACAATATTATATCAGGTAAGTGAAACAACTACCTTCTGACTCTCTTTCATTGTGAATGAGTGATGTAAATGATGAAGCAAAAGTTTGCTCACTATGTAGGTCTGCAAACAAATCTGAGTGAATGAATTACTTTCTAAACTATTAATATTGGAAAATCATATTAAAGCAGCAGAGGGTATAACAAAATACCTGCTTCAGCTGCAGAAAACAAAATTAGTCTTATGCAGTAAATTAAAGTCAATATTTTGTATTGATTGAAGAACTTTTCTTGGTTGTCTAAGTTGCTTTCCAAAATTAGCCCGACCAGAACTGTTTATAAGTTCAGATGATGGTGAACTTTGATCAGAAGATGGCCCTGATACAAATAGAGTTTTTCTTTTTTTCACATTTGTGCTTCCTAATGTTGATGATGGATTCAAACTTTCATCTACAAATCATAATAAACAAATGATTATATAAATTAACATAAAGACATATATAAAGAAAAATACGCAATTAAACATTTTTTACCTTGAACTTTTTGGTTTTGTGATTCTATTTTTTCTCTCCTAATATTTCTCCTTTTTAACCTGGCATTTCTAGCATCTACCATACAAAATAATGTTAAAAAGAATGATATGTGAAAATAGGATGAACAATTTGAATTAGAATGTAAAGAACATTTAAGCTTATGCTTTCATATAGCACAAAGTAATTCAGATGCATATTGTTACCTGAAGAATTAAGATTTGAGCAGTTAACAGTAGGAGAGGAATTGGGGAATATATTTTGTATTGGTTGAAGCACTTTTCTTGTTTGACCTCCCTGACCTTTATAGAATTTTAATGAAGGAGAATTTATAACTTCTGAGTTTGGGCATGTTTCAGGAGGGGTTGCACTGCGTCCATATAGCTCTCTACTGGAGGAAGACGTAAGAACATTGAATGTAGACAAAGCTTCCCCTGCAGATGATTTTCTAAAGTTTTCTCCATGAATTTGGCTAAATTCATTGTTAATTCCTTGTTGCTCAGAAGGGGGGGAGATTTTCATCTTCATAAAGAAAGAAAAGAAAAACTTAAAGGTGGAGAAATAAGAGAAATGAAAAATTATCTGATACCAATTGAAGTTTTAGCTTCAATCACAAGAAGGGGGGTTGAATTGTGATTGAATAAATTTTAACTGCAATTTCTTTGTATACTTTTTCTGCTTAAGGGTTTGCCTTGGCTAAGTATAAAGAAATAAACTTCCAGAAGGTAATGGTTAGCTTGTTTTAATTATCTAGAAGATATATTACAAGTTAGGTGATGTGCAATAATAATAAAGAGAGAGAGTAAAGAAGATGACACACAGAAATTTATACTGGTTCACCTCTTCCAACCTAAGGCTACCTCCAGTCCCTACACCTGTAGGATTTTCTCACTCTTTCAAACAACTTACAATCTTCTTGGGTAACCTTACCACTAGTATTCTTTACCTGCCTCTTCAGGCCAACAACAACTCAACCAACTCAGTTTTACAACTGATCATCAACTGCAAACCTTCTGCAGATTCTGTAACACCACTGAGATCACCAAATCTTAGTAAACCTCACAGGAAAACCTTACCCTTACTGCTCAGAAGAAGGCTATGCACCTGCACACCTCTTTTGAGACTTTCACAAACAATATGAGAAAGAATACAAACAAACAAGGCTCAAAATATTACAATACTTGCACAGTAGAAGCAAATTGATGAGCCAATACTCTCTCCAAAGCTTTTCAGATCAGAGAACACTCTTATGAAGGAGAGAGAAATTTTCCAGAAGATTGAGAAGTGTAGAAGCAGAAACTGATGTATCTTCTGGAGTGAGGTGCTCTCCAATTGTGGAGAAAACCTCCTTTTATAGGGAGCTGAGAAGAATATAGCCGTTGGGCAGCCAGCTGGGTTCAAGGAGATGTCCCTTTCACTGCTGCATCAAGTACAACTTTACAACTGTCAAGTTTGACCAGCTCTTCCTTCTGCAGGCTGTTTTGGGCTGTTTCTAAGGGCAATTCTTCTGCAAGCATGCTAAAACCTTCCAGTATAGTATTTTCACTTATTCTTGAGTTAATTGACCCATTGGAATAATGAGAAGATGATAAGAATGAAATTAATATGATTTTAGCCTTATTTGTATCTTCTACAACATTTCATTCCTTCTCCAGAGCTTCTGGAGTATCATTCTTCTTGCAGGTCTCCTTGCAATTCATCTTTTACTTGATTGAGAATATTTTTAGGTCTGTGAGGCAGCTGTAACCTTAGAAGATAGAAAATTCAATCTGTTCTTTGGTTTCTGACATGTTTTGTTCCTTCTGCAGAATTAGTAACCTCAGGTTCTTCTCAGGAACAACCATCCATCTTCTGATAATCAATTTCATACCTCACAGAGACTGTTTTAAGTATGTCTTGATGCTTGACAGCCTGAGATGAGCTTTTCCTTTTTCTTTTACAAAGTGAATCTTTCTTCTAAAGGAATTTCATTATGATTTCTTCTTTTAGAAAGCTGTTCTTATCTTCTGCAGAATGACATTATGCTTCTCATTATGTTTCAGTATGCATTAAGTCTGTTTTTCACAGATTAGTCATTCCTGTCCAATCTAAGACATTTCTTCTTAAATAAGTGTCATTCTTTGCTTGCTTTTGTTGCTCAATTGTACCTTCTGTAGATGCTCACCTATATCTTCTGAACATTCACTTGAACACAATCATTAGTCTTTAAAGTTCAGAATTATTTCAAGTAAACCTTGATTAGTTGTCATCATCAAAACATTCTTTAAGGGATTCTTGGACCTTACAATCTCCCCCTTTTTGATGATGACAACCTATTAAGTTTTACATTGTTATAATTCTGAAAGTACTCCCCCTGAGTGTGTGCATGTGCTTTTATAGCATTTATTGTAAATTTCATATAAGAATTCACATAACAGAACTTTATCAATTGATCATATTGTAGAGCAATTTATATAAACAGGAAAAAGCATGATTGAATTGCATTCATTAATCAAAAAGATCAACCAAGATCATCCAAAAAGACATGATCAATGTCATACAAAATAAGCCAAATAATATCTCTCCTAGCAGATTCCTAAGACATAACAATGTCAAACAACCTACTACACATACTACTTCTCCCCCTTTGTCATCTATCAAAAAGAATCTAATATAGCCTAGGAGAAGCAGAATCATCATCTTCTTCTACTTAGAAGGAGAAGAATGGTCAGAGGATGATGAGGTAGTTGGTTGGAGGATGTTTTGAGGAGGTTGGTATTGATTAAATGGCATTTGTGGTGCTTGAGGAGCAATTACAGGTAGAACAAAGTTATTGAACCAGAATTGGTGCTGTGTGAACCTCTCTATCATTTCATTCACTGAGTTTTGTAGAGTATTGACATTGGAGAATAGCTTTTTAATGTCTTCCTTAATCTTCCTAATTTGCCTCTCAAGTGTTTGTGAGGAGGAAGGGTCAGTTTGTGCAGTGGGGACAACATCTGTAGGGTCTGCATCTTCTGGTTCAGCAACCTCTTCCTTCTACAAGGGTTCAGAAGCCATATTTTCTTTCTCAGCACTGAGTTACTAGAGGAATGTCTCCATGGATGAGAGATGACCAGAGAAGACAGGAATAGAGTCTTTGAGAGGAAAGGAAACAGGAATAGAAGAATCCAGAGTAGGAGAGGCTAGGAATTGATTCACCAGATCAGTTCCAAAAGTCCCTGTAGAAGGACCTGACTGATTTTCTTCTTTCTACACTAATTCCTTAGCAACCCCTTCTTATGTAGCAGGTGCAGTAGCTTAGAGAGATTGGAGTTGAGTGATTGGAGGAGTAGGCTGAGCAGTGGCAAGCATAGCTAATGTATTTACAGCTAGTCCTTCTGCAGAAGCAAGTGATGGCTCCTTATCTTCTTCTGCGAACTCCTCTTCTAGAAAAGCATGCTCCATTGGAGAAGCAACTTCATCTTCCTCAATAGGTGATGGTTCCATGATGTTAGTTGGAGAGGAAGGAGTTGGACAGTTTTTGTCAGCTCCAGAAGATGTTTTTTTGAATTTTACTAGGCTCTCCTTCTCCAGAAGATACTGTTGAACCCTTTCTTTTTCTGGAGAAGGTTTTAAGCACTTCCTTGTTCTTAGTTCTTGGAGCCTTCTCTTCTTCAGATGCTTCATCTTCCTCACTACTACTGCTAGAGAATAACTCAGAGTGAGTAGGGTGAACTATCTTCATTTTCTTAATGTTCCTTTTGTTAAAGAAGGTGTTGCTTTCCTCACAATCTTCATCCTTAAGAGGCACACTATACAGCCTGAAAATCTTTGTTAACAGCATGCCATATGGAAGGCTGGCATAAGTTCTTTGTGGATTGGTTGAAGAAATCATACTTCTAAGAATCAAGTATGGTAGAGAGAGTGGTTTTCTAATCAGTAGGTGGTACATAACCAATAAGTCTTGATTTGTTACCTTATCAAGAGTACCATCTCTTGGGAGAATAGAGTAGCAGCACATTTTATGAAAAATCCTACAGATAGGAATGAGTTGACTTGATACAAGGCTTGAATCAGGTTGACTCAGAACTTTTCTTACTACTTCTTCCCTGGTAATGCCTGCAGAAGCATACCAGTTATCTTCATATAGTTGATTATCACAAGGAGAAATGTTGAGCACCTCATCAATGATGCTTGGTGTTAGGACAATGGTTGATCCCTTTATGTCTGCTACAAGTGAGTTCCCATCACTTCTATAATTGCTTGCAGCAGCATAAAAGGCTTTAATCAGCCTTGGATAAATAGGTTCTTTGAACACCAGAAAATCTCCCCACCCTTGTTTCTGGAGAAAATAATCTACATCCCATCCTTCTCTTCTAATATCTCTCAGCACAAAGATTCTCCCAGGGATCACACTCTTCCATTTCCATTTTTCAGAGAATGCCTTGTGCATTTCTGAATCTTCAAAGAGATCAAGATCACTCTCCTTTGGATCCTCAGAAGGATCACTTTCCTCTCCGCTTCTTCCTTCTGAGGCATTTTTCTCTTCTTTTGTACAAGCTTGAGAGCTGGACTTGTGAGTGGTAATGGGAGAGGCAGGTTTGGGAGGAGAATCAATACCAATGGGATTGATTGGATCATTACCAATGGTATGGAAAGTGGTCTTGTTCCTTTTAGACCTTCTTACTCTAACAATGGGAATGTCAGAGGGAATATTGAGGAGGAAGGAGCTGAGATATATTTCTCCTAACTAGCCGTTTGAGAGGAGAGAGAGAGCGCATTTCAACCTTTTATTGTTTCAAACGATCAGAATTTTAATTTCTTAATTAGTGTAACTAACTTTCTCTTTGAAAGGGAGAGACAAAAAGAACCTTTTCATTTTTAACACTTAGAGAGCTAAGCACCCAGCTGCTCATGTAGTGTCATTTTCTAGGCTGACCTAGGAGAGAGGATTTGTGAAGAGTTGATAGTGACCTTTCCTAGTATAGATGTTCAGTCTTTTTGGAAAAACTATGAGGATAAATCAGATGAGTTTCAGACATTGGGGAAGAGCATTCTTCTTTTTGAACAGAAGAAAGAAGTTCTGCAGATTTGTGCAGAAGAAAAAATTCCTACCTAATACTATTCCTTCTGCAGAAGATATAAATATCTTTTGTATTAAAAATTCAATCAAATCAATCAATTTATTTAATTTAACAATCTGCACATATTTAATTTTTCTCTAATAAACACAAACCTATCTTCTACAAGAGGTTTAGTGAAGATATCAACAACTTGAAGTTTGGTTTCAATGAATTTAAGTTCAATTTCATTTTTCTGAACATGATCCGTAATGAAATGATGCTTTATATCAATGTGTTTAGATCTAGAATGTTGTATAGGATTCTTGGACAAGTTTATGGCACTTGTATTGTCACAAAATATAGGGATTTTTGTGTACCTTAAACAATAATCCTCCATTTGATGCTTTATCCATAACATTTGAGAGCAGCAGCTTGCGGCAGATACATATTCTGCTTCTGCAGTAGATAAAGCTATGGTAGGTTGCTTCTTGCATGACCATGAAACCAATGCTTCTCCAAGGAATTGACATCCACCACTTGTGCTCTTTCTATCTAGTCTATCTCCAGCATAATTAGCATCACAATAACCTGTTAAGTCAAATTTTGTACCTTTCTTGTACCAAAGACCAAGATCAGTGGTTCCAACAAGATATCTGAATATTCTTTTCACAGCAGCAACATGTGATTCTTTTGGAGAAGATTGAAATCTAGCACATAGTCCTACTGAAAATAGAATATCTGGTCTACTAGCAGTTAAATATAATAGAGATCCTATCATTCCTCTATACTCCTTCTCAGATACAGATTTTCCATTTTCATCCAGATCTAGAACTATAGAAGGATGCATGGGAGTTCCCATGGACTTTGATCCTTCCATTCTGTATCTTCTGAGAAGATCCTTAATATACTTTTCTTGGTATATGAAAATTCCAGATTTTTCTTGCTTTATTTGCAATCCAAGAAAGTATTTAAGCTCTCCCATAAGACTCATTTCAAATTCTCCTTTCATTAGTTTGGAGAAGTCTTCACACATTTTTGTATTTGTTGATCCAAAAATGATGTCATCCACATAAATTTGCACAATTAATAGATCCTTCTTAATAATTTTCCTAAACAAGGCTTGTGTCAATCTTTCCTCTTGAAAATTCATTGTTAAGAAGGAAACTACTTAACCTCTCATACCAAGCCCTAGGAGCTCGCTTTAATCCATATAATGCTTTTGTGAGTTTGAAAACATAAGTTGGATGTTTTGGATTTTCAAAACCAGAAGGCTGGTGCACAAATACTTCCTCACTTATGTAACCATTTAGAAAAGCACTTTTAACATCCATTTGGTAAAGTTTGAAATTTTTGTGAGCAGCAAAAACAAGTAGAATTCTAATAGCTTCTAGTCTAGCAACAGGTGCAAAAGTTTCATCAAAATCAATACCTTCCTGTTGATTATATCCTTGAGCCACTAACCTTGATTTGTTTCTGATCACTTTACCTTCTTCATTCATTTTGTTTCTGAAAACCCATTTAATGCCAATAATGGGGTGATCTTCTGGAGAAGGTACTAGTGTCCATACTTTGTTCTTTTCAAATTGATCCAATTCTTCTTTCATTGCATCTACCCAAGATTCATCTTCTAAGGCTTCACTTATGTTTTTTGGTTCAATTTGAGACAGGAGTGCAGAACTGTTTTCATTGTTCCTTAGTTGTGATCTAGTTCTGACTCCTTCTGCAGTGCTTCCAATGATTTGTTCATGAGGATGATTGGTGATTAGCTTCCAACTCTTAGGAAGTCTTTCTTCAGCCACATCAGTATCTTCTGCAGAATCTTCTGCAGGAGATCCCTGTTTCCCTGTATCTTCTGGAGAGCTTTTTCTGTCAGAAGATTGCTTCTGCAGTAGCTCACCTTCATCATCTGATTCTTTTGTATGTTTCTCTTGACAAGAGGGATTAGTATCATTGAAAACAACATGGCATGCTTTCTTCTATAGTTTGATTCTTGATGTTATAAATTCTATAAGCTTTTGAAGTTGTAGAATATCCAAGAAAGATTCCTTTCTCAGATTTTGCATCAAACTTTTCAAGATTTTCTTTATTATTTAAAATGAAACAGTCACATCCAAATACATGAAAGTATCCAATACTGGGTTTTCTTCAAGATTTTGTTCAAGATGATTCTAATGGAAACCCTGTTAAGTATATAGCAAGCAGTTGACACAGCTTCAGCCCAAAAGTATTTTTGAATGCCACTATCACTTAACATGGTTCTGGCCATTTCTTGGAGGGTTCTGTTTTTCCTTTCTACAACTCCATTCTATTGTGGAGTTCTAGGACAAGAGAAATTGTGTGAAATTCCATTTTCATCAAAGAAGTTTTTAAAAGAATGATTTTCAAATTCTCCTCCATGATCACTTCTTACAGAAGCTATTAAATGGCTACTTTCATTTTGTATCTTCTTTGAGAAGATTTTGAAAGCCTCAAAGGATTCATCCTTAGATGTAAGAAACAAAACCCAAGTGAATCTAGAGTAGTCATCTACAATTACAAGTCCATATTTCTTTCCTCCTAGACTTGGTGTTTTAGAAGGTCCAAACAAATCTATATGCAGCAATTCCAATATTCTTTTAGTAGTAATGATATTTTTAGGATGAAAACTTGATTTTGTATGTTTTCCTTTTACACATGCATCACATATTCTATCCTTTTCAAATTTGATTTTTGGCAATCCTCTAACTAGGTCTAGCTTAGATAATTTGGAAATGCTTTTCATATTTAGATGCCCTACTTTCCTATGCCATGTCCATTTATCATTTTCAAAAGAGGCAAGACATGTATGATCAGATAGTTCCTCTAGGCATATGTTGTATAAGGTTTTGCTTCTAAGACCAGAAAATAGGACCTTCTTTGTAGATGCTTCTCTAATTTCACAAAATGTTGGTTGAAACATAACTTCATAGCCACTGTCACATAGTTGACTTATGCTAAGAAGATTATGTTTTAACCCTTTTACATAATATACATTATTAATTTGGGTAGAATTTTTCATACCTATCTTTCCAATACCTTTGATGTGAGCCTTGTTGTTGTCTCCAAAGGTAACTGTTCCACCTTCCATTTTGTGGAGAAGTATGAATTTGCTTATGTCTCCAGTCATATGTCTTGAGCAGCCACTGTCCAAGAACCATAGCTCTTTCTTTTTGAGGGATCCTCCTTTTTCCTACATTAGAATAGAGCAAAGATTTAGGTACCCAAATGCTTTTGGGTCCTGAAGGGTTAGATACCTTTCTTCTCCAGCTCCCTTTTCTTTTGTAACAACTTTGATCAATATGTCCAATTTTGTTACACCAAGAACAATTAAGAGGTTGCCTTTTAGCAGGAATGAAAATAGTTTTCTTTATTTTTGATGTTCCTGCTTCATGAAATCCTAATCCACTTTTATCAGTTGTTTCTCTACCACTTCCTATTAATTTATTCAGATTATGTGTACTACTAACAAATTTACTTAAATCTATTTGTAGTTCATCAATCCTTTTCTGCAGAAGATAGTTTTCCTTCTGCAGTGCTGCGGAATTTGTATCTTCTGCAGAGTTCTCTTTTATCATCCTTACTTGTTCTGATAGCTTAAAGTGTGATTGTTGAAGATATTGATTGGTTTTACTTAGTCTATCATTATCTTCTTTTAACTTTTCATTTTCCTCTTTAGTTTTAACTAGTTGTTCTTTTAGAAGTGCACATTTTATGCAAGTGTGTATGAATCAGATAATAGATTTTCAAATGCATCTTCTAATTCTTTGTATGCAGTAGGAGTATAAGTAATTACCTCATTTTCTTCATCATCACTTCCAGCCATGAGACATAAGTTTGCTTCTTCTTCTCCAGAATCTTCTTCTTCTGAAGAACTGTCTGAGTCATCCCAAGTTTCCATCATAGCTTTCCTTCTCTAGAAAGTCTTTGAATCTTTCTTCAGCTGGGGACATTTTGATTTGAAATATCCTGGCTTGTTGCATTCATAGCAGATGACTTGTGCCTTTGAGTTTTCAGCTCTCTGTCCTTCCTTCTTGAAGTTGAAACTTTTCTTTCCTTTGCCTTTTCTTCTTATCAGCTTCTGGATTTTTCTTGAGATGAAGGCAAGTTCATCATCCTTTTCTGATGATGTTTCATCTTCTTCAGAAGCATTAACTTCAGTAGGAGTCAAGTTGTTTCTTCTGGAAGTGCTTGCTTTTAAAGCAATGGACTTTCCTTTTCTTGGTAGTTCATCCATGAGTTCTTGCTCATGAACTTTCAGTGAGCCAAGCAGTTCATTTAGCTTCAGAACAACAAGATCCTTAGCTTCTTGGATTGTTGTTACCTTAGGTCTCCATATCTTTGGAAGACTTCTAAGGATCTTTCTCACTTGCTCTTCGTTTTGAATAGCTTTTTCCAAGAGACTTTAGGTCATTGATAATGACAGTGAATCTACTGAACATTTCATCAATAGACTCATGTTCAACCATGATGAACATTTCATATTGATGAATCAATATATTGATTTTAGACTCTTTAACCTGGTCTGTTGCTTCATGGGCTATTTTAAGTGTATCCCATATTTCTTTGGCTGTTGAACAGCCAGCAACTTTGTCATATTCTCCCATGCTTAGTGCACAGAGAAGGAAGAATTTGGCTTTGGAGTTCAGAAGATACTTCTGCTTATCTTCTGAAGTCCAATCTTCTCTGGCTTTTGGTTGAGGATCTTCTTGCTGCACTTATGATTCTCCTTTAGGCTGAGCAAGAATTCTGGTTCTTCTTGTTACTGGAATGAAGTTCCCTTTTTCTACAATATCCCAAAGGTCAATGTCTTGGGATTCTAGGAACAGTTTCATTTTGTCCTTCCAATAGTAGTAATCCTTTCCATCAAATGCTGATGGTCTATTTGTGGATGATCCTTCTGGTATGAACATTGCAGCTCCATGATTAGCCATTTCCCTTGATCTTTTCCTCTATTACTGTTAAGTAAGTTCAACCCTAGAGGCAAGCTCTGATACCAATTGAAGTTTTAGCTTCAATCACAAGAAGGGGGGTTGAATTGTGATTGAATAAATTTTAACTGCAATTTCTTTGTATACTTTTTCTGCTCAAGGGTTTGCCTTGGCTAAGTATAAAGAAATAAACTTCCAGAAGGTAATGGTTAGCTTGTTTTAATTATCTAGAAGATATATCACAAGTTAGGTGATGTGCAATAATAATAAAGAGAGAGAGTAAAAAAGATGACATACAGAAATTTATACTGGTTCACCTCTTCCAACCTGAGGCTACCTCCAGTCCCTACACCTGTAGGATTTTCTCACTCTTTCAAACAACTTACAATCTTCTTGGGTAACCTTACCACTAGTATTCTTTACCTGCCTCTTCAGGCCAACAACAACTCAACCAACTCAGTTTTACAACTGATCATCAATTGCAGAACCTTCTGCAGAAGATTCACTACCCAGAATACTTGCAAGTACCTTCTGCAGATTCTGTAACACCACTGAGATCACCAAATCTCAGTAAACCTCACAGGAAAACCTTTCCCTTACTACTCAGAAGAAGGCTATGCACCTGCACACCTCTTTTGAGACTTTTACAAACAATATGAGAAATAATACAAACAAACAAGGCTCAAAATATTACAATACTTGCACAGCAGAAGAAAATTGATGAGCCAATACCCTCTCCAAAGCTTTTCAGATCAGAGAACACTCTTATGAAGGAGAGAGAAATTTTCCAGAAGATTGAGAAGTGTAGAAGCAGAAACTGATGTATCTTCTGGAGTGAGGTGCTCTCCAATTGTGGAGAAAACCTCCTTTTATAGGGAGCTGAGAAGAATATAGCTGTTGGGCAGCCAACTGGGTTCAAGGAGATGTCCCTTTCACTGTTGCAGCAAGTACAGCTTTACAGCTGTCAAGTTTGACCAGCTCTTCCTTTTGCAGGGGTCCTTCTGCAGGCTGTTTTGGGCTGTTTCTCAGGGCAATTCTTCTGCAAGCATGCTAAACCTTCCAGTATAGTATTTTCACTTATTCTTGAGTTAATTGACCCATTGGAATAATGAGAAGATGATAAGAATGAAATTAATATGATTTTAGCCTTATTTGTATCTTCTGCAGCATTTCATTCCTTCTCCAGAGCTTCTGGAGTATCATTCTTCTTGCAGGTCTCCTTGCAATTCATCTTTTGCTTGATTGAGAATATTTTAGGTCTGTGAGGCAGCTGTAACCTTAGAAGATAGAAAATTCAATCTGTTCTTTGGTTTCTGACATGTTTTGTTCCTTCTGCAGAATTAGTAACCTCAGGTTCTTCTCAGGAACAACCATCAATCTTCTGATAATCAATTTCATACCTCACAAAGACTGTTTTAAGTATGTCTTGATGCTTGACAGCCTGAGATGAGCTTTTCCTTTTTCTTTTACAAAATGAATCTTTCTTCTAAAGGAATTTCATTATGATTTCTTCTTTTAGAAAGCTGTTCTTATCTTCTGCAGAATGACATTATGCTTCTCATTATGTTTCAATATGCATTAAGTCTGTTTTTCACAGATTAGTCATTCCCGTCCAATCTAAGACATTTCTTCTTAAATAAGTGTCATTCTTTGCTTGCTTTTGTTGCTCAATTGTACCTTCTGTAGATGCTCACCTGTATCTTCTGAACATTCACTTGAACACAATCATTAGTCTTTAAAGTTCAGAATTATATCAAGTAAACCTTGATTGGTTGTCATCATTAAAACATTCTTTAAGGGATTCTTGGACCTTACAACCTTTACAATTAAAACCAAAAAGAAAAACAATATAAGATACTTTGAGCCGTTGGTTGTCGTGCAGGTCTGTTATCATGATGAAATGTTCTTCGATATGCAGATGTTTTTTGAGGTTGTAAAGAATCCATTACAAACCATTTGCAAGTAATTGAGTGGAAACTAACAATATACAAATAGATGTAATATGAAATTACATTAAAAGCTTGTTGTAACTATCCAACACTTTCTTCAACATGTTCTTTAAATATTGTTTGTTGGAATTCCAAACTCTCTCCCAATCTCTTAGAATTCCTTTTTTTATATAGTTAAAGACATCTTTAAATCTTCTAATTATATATGAAAATAATTGTTTTTCTTTCCTTCGAATTGAGATTAAAAATCAGAAATAAATGAACAAAGTTATGGAGGAATCTATTGCAGGCAACATACTCTCATTATTTCATTTAAATTAATATGAAGTTGCCCTTTAATCGGTTTTAAATTTTTTGGATTTAAGATCGAAATAAGTCCATGTATCATTAAAGTAAACTATTATTTTCTTTACATGACTCCAAATAACCTCTTCCTTATTATATATATTGATTATTGTATTGAAATAAAATAAAATTTACCTCTGAAAAGAATTTAGAAATCCAATAGATAAATTGTCAACTGGAATTAATGTATTTCTTAATAAAGCAAAATTCATAAATGTGTTACATAGAATTTACCCATTACAGGTCAATGGTAATTTTATTTGGAATGTTTGCATATAAAATTAACATTTATAATACTGAGTAAGTATCACCATTTTATAAGATTAACATCTCATGCTTGCTTTTTGCTTGTCATTAACACTTGGATTTCAATTCAGCATAAGTGAAGATAACATTGCCTGGAATTTTTTTTAAATGAAATCATAAAGTTACTACAGCTGAAGGAATATAAACAAACTATTACATAATATATATTGTTCCACAAAAAATGTGCTTATAAGCACGAAACACAAAAATAGAGGTTTACAACAAATTAACGTTAATCAGATAACTGACACCCTAAGCTCATAAGCATTTCCATAAAAACGAAACTGCACAGTCTAGCCAACTTGAATATGCAAACCCCTGCAAAATTCGTACAATCCCAATCCAAGATATCTCTCACGTATGGTTCTTTTTTCCTTTTCAAAATGGTAGCTTCAATTCGGTTTTCAGCATCATCTATAAGATCCAATGACTGCTGACGCCTTAAAAGCATAATCTCCACTACATGAGCTGGGATGTACTGAAAACAAAAATAAAAACCATTAGTTTACCTTAAACATGTTAACTGTTACAAACAAATTTATTCATGTTCAAAAGGATCATACCAGAGGTTTCTCTCCAGAAGCAAAAGGTTCTGAAGCAATGATATCCCAACCAACAATATCAGCAGGTTGGCCATTCTGTATCCCACGTGGTCCTTCATTTACAGCAACATGAGTTGGAGGAGGGGGTACAACAGGGGGTACATTGGGAAGGGGAGGGTACTCAATTTCCATCAAATCAGCATCGAAGATTTGAATATCAAATCTTCTATCACCATTGTACTTAAAATTTATAAAATGTTTTCCTTCCAGCCCATAAAACTGAATCATTTCCCTCACACCTTCCCTGAAGAAACCGACTTTCTTAGTGTTTCTGACCCACACAGTGTGCATGTTTCCAACCGGATCCCTTAAGTAAACTTCCCGGTTCAGAATAGATTCAATCCAGTGAAGGTAAAACTCACAGTTAATGATAACAGAACGTTGTGCATTAAAAAAAAATTTAAAGTAAAAAACATATTTCTAAATTTAACAGGCAATTTAATATTTGTAATTTTGAACAATAAAACTAAATAATGTTGCATTACAAACAGAGTAATGGTGTAATAATTTATCACCCCGAACAGAATTCTTACCTGAGTAGAATTGAGTTTCGCCCTAAAATGCTCCCACCTCTGCATGATGTAGCCGAAATCCGGTTCCCACATATTTGTCTCTGCAGTAATACGTTCATATAAGTTACTATTAACTATCAAAATGAAATTTTGACAGAATGCATGCAACAGAAAGGAATGAAGTAGGATCGTTCAGTCGAAGAAGATGATTTCAGACACAGATACAACAGATTCTGAGTGAAAAAACCCATTTTTAACTGTTAAAGATAAACGAATTGTAAAGGATAAATTGATGCATACTTAAAACCGAATTGAATCGTACCTTTAATACTTGTAAACAAACGTTAGATCTTTCTTTGCCACTCGACAGAGGCTTTTCGGTTCTTCACAGAGCGCGTCTGAAGGTTCTGCAGCAAATGGCTCTGTTCGAGGCTATTTATAACAGGGAATAAGAAGGTGGAAAGTTTTCTCCACTCAAACATAAGATTGCATCGTTACGAAAAGACAACTGAAGGAAATGAACAGACACAACTAATCAGATATATTTTGTTCACATTTTTTACGTACTTGTTTCAAATTAATGTTTTATTTCCAGAAACTCAAGTTACAGTATAAACATACGTAAATAGGTTGGAACAACAAACATGAAAGCAGATGAATAAATATATATTATTCTCATTCTTATTCATCACAAAAATTTATTAAATATCAGCACACCCTTATTATGAATCTAAAAAATATAGATATGAAATTTTTTTAATCATGAAGTACAAAATCTTCATCTACATTTAATATTATCAATTGAAATAAACATTAAACATTAATGACATGCTATTAAGTTAATTTATTTATCTGAGGTACAAATAAAATAATTTTTTTTTGCATGAAAAATCATTTAATTTAATTTGAAATGTAATAGAAATCAGTGTACGCAATAATCCAATGACAAGCTATTAAATTAATTTATTTATCTGAGATACAAATAAAATAAATTTTATTTTGCTTGGAAAGTTAATTAATTTAATATTAAGTGTACTAGAAATAAGTGTGCAGAATAATCCAATGGATTGCTAATAAATTAATTTATTTAATTGAGATACAATTAAAATAACTCGGTTGGAAAATCACATTTTTTACAATGTAAAAGAGATCTAAGTCATAATTTAAATTTGAATTCCGAAATCTATTGTTTAGATTTAATAACATAGGTGAATCTAAATATAAAGTGTGAATATGTTATAACAATCGAATTTCTTAATCTGAATACACCAAAAGAAATATTAATGAAATGTCCTATTTTTCTTAATCATTTTTAATATTTTGTAAAACTAAAAGATTCATCCCTAACTTTAAGGGCACAATATAACATAAGTTAGGTAAATCAAAATAAAAGAATGTGAAGGAAAATAAATTAGTTTCAACAAATTTTAAACATAAAATAACCAAGAACTATAACAATTTTATCCCAAAATGAAAATCATCATGTTCATAAATATCCAAACAACAATGTCATAGGCACAGAGCCAAACCATTCAAAACAAAAAACACACAAAACAGTCTTCTTCATCAAAGGACTGACACCCACACCTAATACAAATATCCAAAAAGACAAAATACATAATTAAAACTGCATATTCATAGAAATGTAGCAGCCAGCAAAAACATAAGTCTTTTTCTTGTTTGATAGTCTTCTTCATCTTCATAGAGGATGCAACAACAATGGGGTTGTAACATCCTAAATTTTATTAGGATAAATATTAATTAAATTAAATAGATTAATTAAGGAGATAATTAATTAATGAGAAAATAAATAACAGGAGTATTATTATTGTTATTATTATTAGTTTTATGTCGTAAAAGTAAGATTTAACTGAAATTAGAAATAAGGAGGGTGAGAGTGGGCCCAAGCCCAATTAGACATTTCAGTAGGCAGGGGTTAACAGGGCACCCTAATCCTTATTCGTATCCTTCGTCAGTAAGCGAAACGCTAAGGAGGGGAGAAACTGAGTCTCAAGAGAGAGCTGCTGTGGAGTGAAAGCCAAGAATCCAAGAAAGGACTTCCTTGCTGTGATCAAAGTTTCGCTTAAGGTACGGTGGGGAGAGGGTATTGCGTGTATATGCATGTAGGGATGTTTGGGTAGTAATCTAAGAGTATAAATTCGTATTAGTGAATGTATAACTGAGAATGATGGTATAATCTGTCGATTTATGATTGATTGTATGTTTATTGATGATTTATTGAATGAGAATAATGATGATAATGAGGATAATGGAAAAAGGGTGATTAGGGATTGAGAAATTGGGGGTTTTGATTAATTGATGTTATAATCTGTAATAGATTGATGATTTACTGAGTAATTGATGTTAATAATGATTATGTATGACGATTAGACGAAAGAGATTGATTGGGGACTGATGGGATGGGTTTTGAGGGGTTTGAGATCGTGAAATCTGCGATCTGCATCGCGGGTAATCGATTACCAGGTGTGGTAATCGATTACCAGTGTTCTGGACAACCTAGAAGCATTGTTTGCTTGCTGGTAATCGATTACAGGGGTGCTGTAATCGATTACCAGAGAGTTTGTCTGTGGGTAATCGATTACAGGGGTGCTGTAATTGATTCCCAGAGAGTTTGTTTGCGAGTAATCGATTACAAGGTGGTTGTAATCGATTACCAGAGACCCTGTTTGCAGGTAATCGATTACTAGAGGTTGGTAATCGATTACCAGAGTGAATTTGAGATCCTAAATGTTTGATGATGATTGATGTTGTCTGATGGTGCTTTATAATGAGTATGATGTTGATGATTACTGATGTTTGACGAGGTTTGCGATGATTATGATGACGTATAATGATGATAATTGGTGATGAGTGTGATGATGATAATGATGTCGGTGTATATCACCTTATTATGATGATGTTTAATGATGAGTGTATTGATGCATGGTGATGATGATAAGTGTATATCACTTTATTATGATGATGTTTAATTATGAGTGTATTGATGCATGATGATGATGATAAGTGTATATCACTTTATTATGATGATGTTTAATGATGAGTGTATTGATGCATGATGATGATGATAAGTGTATATCACTTTATTATAATGACGTTTAACGATGAGCATGAGGATGCATGATGATGATGTTACCTAAGTTGTGCGGGCCCATAGAGGGGGGTACAACTTAGGAGAGATGCCCTGAGCATATGTGATGAGACCTGAATTGTGCGGACCCATAGAGGGGGTACAATTCGAGAGGTGAACTGAGTTGTGCGGGCCCATAGAGGGGGTACAACTCAGGGGATCAAGATGGGATGTTCGATGCACGGGCCATAGAGGGGTACAACCTAGGGTTGAATGTCGTTGTGCGGGCCCATAGAGGGGGGTACAACCTATCAGATAGTGTGTGGTAACACCGGTAGACTATCTTGGTACTAACTAGAGTGATTGACGAGGTGCACCCATTGTGTGGATGAGTTCCAAGTCATGATCTTTGGGTAGATGGTGAGAGGAGTATTGATGTATGATGATAATGAGTATAATGATATATGAATGATGTTATGATAAGAATGAGTATGATGATAGATGAATGACGTTATGATGATAATGTTGAGACAAGCTCACCCTAAAGAAGGTTTTTAATATGTCAAACTAAGTAAGTTCAAATATTTAGATGAGATGCATCTTGTATTACTAACTGTATGTTCAAGTATGGCAGAGACCTTGTACATCTGAGTTATTTCAGGAAACCATTGAGACTGAAAAGATTTCCAATTCACTTGAAAGAACCAGATTACATGCAAGGCAACACAAGATCAGAAACCATGCAGATGCATAAGCTTATAAGGCACAATCAGAATTAATAAACAGATGCAGAAGCAATCAGACACATCAGTAAGACTAAGAGAAACAATTCAGAAAATAACGCAGCATGAGATGCACATGTCTATTGTTCAGATGTCATTCCAAGAATAAAAGAGATCTCAACATGAAGCTTTAAGAGACTCAAGGACACCTTGAGATGCAAGCTATGAACAGATGCTAGTTCACCTTGAGATGCAAGAACAGCTTGAGACATCGTCTCAAGAATAGACGCAACAAGAAGAGATCTCACTAGAGATGCAACAAGAGCACAATAGGATCTGGACTTAAGACAAAAGCATTCTCAGTATTAGGAGACAACAAGTCAAGTCAACTAAGAAGCATGCAAGGACACTGACACAATACTTTAGACTGAAAAGCTGCTCAGAACCTACTGAAAGACTTGTGACTGATGCTGCAAGCTCCAATGGACTCCAACGGCCATAAACGGCTAGTTTCTCAAGTCCTGGTATAAAAGAGGCATTGTTGGAAACTGAGAAGTGAGAGAGACTGCCTATACATCTGTGAAATCATCAAGCAACTTATCACATCTCAACAGACATCTCAAGTACATCCATCAGCTGTCTGAAGATCAGGACTCATCTCATCTTGAGATTGTTATCTGTATCTTTCATCTCATCTCTGTGTGTATCATTCAATTACTGTAATCAGAGTTGAGACTCAGTCTAGCTCATTAACTTCTATATCCATACTGTGTATGAGCTTAGGCTAGACTTATCATAAACACTCCTCAGTATCTTGTCTCACTAAGATAGGAGTGTGCCTAGTCTTAGAGTGAGGGTGTGCGTCCTGAAGAGGCTGTAAGAATACTTGTGACTCAGCTAAGATAGGAGTGGTGCCTAGGCTTAGTGTGAGTGGATCGTCCTGAAGAGGCTGTAATTTTGTTGTAAGAATACTTGTATTGGCTGGTTGTCAATAGTGGAAAATCTCACAGGTTGTGGGGACTGGACGTAGCCCAAGGTGTGGGTGAACCAGGATAAGATCTTTGTCTCTTGTCTCTTACCTTGCTTACACATCTAACTATACTGAAATCAGTAAGACATCTTGATAATTAAAGAGATAACTTAATTGGTAATCAATATAAGTATTAATCACTAGATCAGACTAAGCTCACCACTAAAATTGTATAAGCTCTCTCTTGTCTTAACAGAGACTCCAAGTTAATCAACTTGAGAGCAAGTCTCAACTATCAATTTTAGTGTGGAACTGCAGGAAGGACAGGACTTGGAAGGGTCTCTATTCAACCCCCCCTTCTAGAGACGTTCAGCCAACTTCAGTTGGTATCAGAGCTCGGCCCTCTAGGGGTTGAGCACACCTTTGTGTGAAGAGGATAAAGATCCATGGCTGGTCCTAGCACAAGTCTGTTCATTCCTGAAGGAGCTTCAACAAACAGACCTCCTGCCTTTGATGGAACTGATTACTACTACTGGAAAGACAGGATGAGACTATTCATTGAATCTCAGCATGCTGATCTATGGGAAATCATTGAGATGGGCCCCCTATATGCCATACATCACAGATGAACTGGGACTCAGGGCAGCCAAACCCAGAGATCAATGGACAGATGCTGAGAAAGCAAGGTATGTTCTAACTCAAGAGCTAAATATCTGCTAACCTGTGCTCTTAGCCGCAGTGAATATGACAAGGTAGCAGGATGTGTCTCTGCAAAAGAAATATGGGATGCTCTTGAGATCGAACATGAGGGAACAAACCAAGTCAAAGAAGCCAAGATCAACATACTGGTCAGACAGTATGAGCTTTTCAAGATGATTGAAGATGAAGGTATTGAAGACATGGTAAGGAGATTCACTGTCATAACAAATGACCTGAAATCTCTAGGAAGAACATATTCAAATCAGGACATGGTAAGGAAAATCCTGAGAAGTCTGCCCAAACCTTGGAGACCAAAGGTAACAGCCATCCAGGAAGCTAAAGACTTGAGCATCCTCAGGCTGGATGAGCTTCTTGGATCTCTAAAAGTACATGAGCAAGAGTTAATGGAAGAAGATCTCATCAGACGTCCCAAGTCTATAGCACTGAAAGCAGCTTCCAGTAACTCAAAAGGCAAAAAGATTAGCTCTTCTCAAGAAACCTCACTCAACTCATCTCAAGACTCAGAAAGAGAAGAGGATGATGAGGATGAAGATGATAGTGAGATGGATGATGAGCTAGCCTACATCTCAAGGAAGATCAGACGTATGCGGAGGGCCAGAGGGACTGGAAGAAAGAGTTTCCCCTCAAGAAGAGGAGAAATAAAGACTGACAAAAAGGGACAAGTTTATATGCTTTGAATGCAAGAAGCCTGGGCATATAGGTCTGAATGTCCTCAACTCAGAAAAAAATGAAGAAAAGTTCTAGGAAGAAGGCAATGATGGCCACCTGGGATGACACAGATGAGGAAGAGGAAAGTCAAGATGGACAATCAGCTAACCTATGTGTCATGGCAAAAGAGACTCATCAGATGAAGAGGTAAATGAATATGACTCTGAATATTCTGTTGATGAACTTAAGTCTGCCTTTGAGAATCTTCTGTATGATTCAAATCTTCTTGCATCTAAGAGCTCTTTACTTAAATCTGATTTAAATACAGCTCTTGAGAAGGTAAAATTTCTTGAAAAAGAAAATGAAGATCTGAATCATAAAAACAGCAGTCTCATGTTGTCTCACATGAAATTATCTGAACAAGTAAAAGCCAAGACTCAAGTTCTCAATGGGCATAATCTAAAGGGTTTACAAGAAGAAAATCTACAGCTTAAACTCCAAAACAGAACTCTCATAAATGACCTTAGCAAAATTTGTTAATGGAACAAAAACCTGAGAGACTCATTGGATCTCAAAAGGGAATTTTTGATAAAGCTGGGCTTGGTTATGAGAGATCTTCAAATGAAGTTTGGTACAAAGATTTCTTCATACCTGCAAGAAAGAAAAAGAAAGAAAGATGCTCTTGTTGTAGTAAATATGACCATAAAGTCACAGACTGTTACATGAGACAAGTAGCATCTGAGAGAAAGGCAACTAACCATGCAGGACCCAAATACAAGTGGGTACCCAAAGCTAAATCTCTTGTTGAACAGATGTGCCTGGCAGCAGCAAAGACCAAGAAAGAGTGGGTACTAGACAGTGGATGTTCAAGGCACATGACAGGAGACAAAAGCAAGTTCCTATCACTTGAAGAAAAGTCTTCTGGAGTTGTCTCCTTTGGGACAACAGCAAAGCCCAGATCAAGGGCATAGGTAAAATTGGTAAGGCCAACACAGCTCAAATTGAGAATGTATATTATGTTGAAGGTCTGAAACATAATTTGATGAGTATTAGCCAGCTGTGTGACAATGGTTATCATGTTAATTTCCAGCCTACCTTTTGTGAGATCATAGACTCTAAAACTGGAAAAATCATTTTCTCTGGAACAAGAAAGAAAAATCTTTACTCAGTCACACTTGAGAGTCTGTCAGATCTCACCTGTCTCATGTCTCATGATCATGAGAGATGGCTTTGGCACAAAAGGGTTGGACACATTAACATGAGAACTATGAGTCAGCTTGCTAGCCAGTCTCTTGTCAAAGGATTACCTAAGGTAAAATTTGACAAAGACCTGAAGTGTGATCCTTGCATAAAAAGCAAGCACAAGCAAATCAAGTTTCAAACCAAAAGACTGTGTCTCAACTATCAGACCTCTTGAGATCCTCCACATTGACCTATTTGGACCAACTAAGACAGCAAGTCTCAGTGGTAAAAAGTATGGTTTTGTCATTGTGGATGATTTCTCAGATTCACCTGGGTTCTGTTCCTATCTCAGAAAGATGAATCATATGATTCATTTAAAACCTTTTGCAAAAAGATTCAATCTGAGAAAGGATACAACATTGGATCTGTTAGGAGTGACCATGGAGGAGAATTTGAGAATGCTAAGTTTAAAAAATTCTTTGATAAAAATGGCATAACTCATAACTTCTCTTGTCCAAGGACTCCTCAACAGAATGGTGTAGTTGAGAGGAAAAATAGAAGTCTTCAAGAAATGGCTAGAACTTTGTTATGTGACTCTGGAATTGAAATGTATTTCTGGGCTGAAGCTGTAAATACTTCTTGCTACATTTTGAACAGAGTCACCATAAGAAAGATCTTGAATAAGACTCCATATGAGCTATGGAAAGGTAGGAAACCTTCAGTTTCATATTTTCATGTGTTTGGATGTGATTGCTATATTCTAATACAAAAGATCAGTTGGGAAAATTTGAAACCAAATCAGATAAAGGAATCTTTCTAGGATATTCACTAACTTCTAAAGCTTACAGAGTATACAACCTAAGAACCAAAACTACTGAAGAATCTATGCATGTAGTATTCAATGAAGTACAGGGAAATACTCAGAAAGAAGTTGATGAGGAGATAGAAGAACTGATAAAAGATCTGAAGATCTCAACTCAGGAAGCTAAAGAAAGACTCTCATCTGAACAAAAATGATAAGATCACCTCTGTCTGAACACAGAAGAGAAGGCCAGTCTGAAGGAGTACCTCTCAGAAGCAGTCAATCTGAACCCCTCATGATCTTCAAGAGGAAGATAAATCAGATAATCAAACCAGATCTCTAGAATATCAGACAAGAAAATGTTGAGATACAAAATGAGCATGCATCTCAACTACCCAGAAAGCTGGAGACTGGCAAGATCTCATCCAAGAGATCAGATACTTGGAGAAACATCAGACAGAGTCAGAACCAGATCTTCCTTCAGAGACACAGAGAATCTAATGGCTCTTCTATCTGACATAGAGCCAAAAGATATACATGAAGCCTTAAATGATGAATCCTGGATCAAGGCCATGGAAGAAGAGCTAACTCAGTTTGAGAAAAGCAGGGTCTGGAATCTGGTTCCCCCACCATCTCATCAAACCATAATTGGAACCAGATGGGTCTTCAGAAACAAGCTAAATGAGAAAGGTCAAGTCATGAGAAATAAAGCCAGACTGGTGGCTCAAGGTTTCAACCAACAAGAAGGAATAGATTATGATGAGACCTTTGCACCAGTAGCAAGACTTGAAGCAATCAGGATTCTGCTAGCCTTTGCAGCCTTCAGAAACTTCAAATTATACCAGATGGATGTGAAAAGTGCATTCCTAAATGGAATCATAGAGGAAGAAGTTTATGTAAGGCAGCCCCCTGGGTTTTGAAGATCCTAATCATCCAGAACATGTGCTTAAGCTATCTAAAGCTCTGTATGGGCTCTAAGCAAGCTCCAAGAGCTTGGTATGACAAGGTTAAGTTCTTTTTTAATTAAGAATAATTTTACAAGGGGTAAGATTGATACTACCTTATTTAAGAAAGAAATTAGCAAAGATTTATTAATTGTTCAAATTTATGTTGATGACATTATTTTTGGATCAACTAATGAGTCTCTATGTCAAGAATTCTCAAGTCTTATGCAGGGAGAGTTTGAGATGAGTATGATGGGTGAGCTGAGATTCTTCTTGGGACTACAAGTTAAACAACTAGCTGATGGGATCTTCATCAGTCAAGAAAAATATACAAGAGATCTTCTCAGCAAGTTTAAAATGAGTGAGGCCAGACCAATGAAAACTCCCATGCATCCATCAACTCAAATAGATCAGGATGAGGGAGGTAAAGCTGTATCTGATAAACTATACAGAGGTATGATTGGTTCTCTTATGTATTTAACTGCCAGCAGACCAGACATACAGTTTGCTGTAGGTATGTGTGCAAGATTCCAATCTAATCCCAAAGAGTCTCATCTTACTGCTGTAAAAAGAATATTTAGATACTTGACTGGGACTACTAATCTTGGCCTATGGTATGAGAAGGGAAAGAGCTTTGATCTCATAGGTTATAGTGATGCTGATTTTGCTGGAGACAAGACTGACAGAAAGAGCACCAATGGATCTTGTCAATTCCTAGGAAAGTGTCTCATATCCTGGTCATGCAAAAAGCAAAACACTATTGCCCTATCTACAACAGAGGCTGAGTATGTCTCAGCAGCTGCATGTTGTACTCAAGTTCTATGGATCAAATATCAGTTGCAAGATTATGCAGTCAGGTACTCTAAAATTCCTATCTATTGTGATAATACAAGTGCCATAAATCTTGCAAAGAACCCTGTTCATCATTCTAGATCCAAACATATTGATATAAAGCATCGTTTTATAAGGGATCATGTGCAAAAAGAAAATATTGAGCTAATTTTTGTAGATACAAAGAGTCAGCTGGCTGACATCTTTACAAAACCTTTAGTTGAGGAAAGATTCAATGAGAACCTAAAATTGCTAAATATATGTTCTCTTGAATAAAAGTAAGTAGTTGAGACAAGCTCTACCATGAGCTCTGTGACTAGAGTCTCACCAAAAATGAGACTCAAGTGTCATCTGTTCAGAGATGTGAAGCTCAGACGCATCTGTCACCAGACACATCTCATGACTCATCTCAACTTGCGTCTCATGAATTTTGTGAGACGTATCCATGTGCAAAAATGAAGGGTTTAAGTCGTTGCTCAACGGCTAGTAACTGCCCACTACCTGACAAACTAGCCGTTATCCTATAAAAGGCAGAGACCAACTACCCACAACTGTCCACATTAACTCCCCACTAACGTGCAGTTACTGGCTCTTTCTCTCTCTCTCTCTTCCCAGTAATCAGACTATATAAGTCCTCACCTCACACTCAAACTCTCACGTTCTCTCTTCCCTCAAATGCGCATCAAGATCACAGCTCTAAACTTCCTTATTCTGAATCATCATCCTCATCTTCTCCAGATAAGATGTCTTCCTCTGAGAAATCACAATCTCTGAGTGTTCACTCAAGCCAAGAAACCCTATCTCGCTCTCCATCTCCACAACCTAGCACTGAAACAGAGCCTTCACAAACCACCCAACCTTCACAACCCTCACCATCCTCTAAATCCACATCATCCAAGAAGAGTACCCCACTGTCCTCCTCGTATGAAATCACAGAGGATTGCTGGCCAAGTGACTCAGTCTGCTGCACCCAGATCCCCTGTTCACATTGACCTCACACAACCTGGATCTTCAAAGAAAGAAAGGAGAAAGTTACTAAGGAAAGAAGATTTCGTTTCAGTCTGACCTCTTCTCAAATGAAGAAGTTGAAGAAAAGTTTACAAAGAGATTTTCTGAGAAGACAATCATTATTGGCAGAGTCATCTCTACTCAAGAACTGAAGGACGAAGGATGGGATCTGACCCCTTATCTGGAAAAGCAAGGATGGCAGAACTACTTGACCATGACTGACTACGTCTTTCCAAAGTTGACCAGAGCTTTCTATGCCGCCTACTACAAAGCCAAAGTATCATCTGAGGAACAGCCCCACATCATCTCTGACATCAAAGGAGTTCATATTGAGCTCACTGAGGAGTCTCTAGGAGCAATCATCCAAGCACCTGTGACTGGAAACAGGTTGTATCATGAAGATCAATGGTGGAACAACATTGGAATTCCTTCTGCAAGTGTGGGTACCTCTCTGTTCAAAGGAGGACTCATCTCAGATGCTTCATCATCCTTAATCCTTTTGGCAAATTCCTTTTTCATCTGGTTGCAAAGTGCATCATGCCAAGGGCTTGGCACTTTCAACAAAGTCTATCACCAAGACTTGATGGTGATGTACCATCTAAGCATGGAATCCCCCTCAATTCTGCCTTTCCTCATCTTGAGACACATGGAACACGCCTTCCACAACTCCAAAATCAACGCCTCTCTCCCATTTGGCATGCTCACTACCATCATCATGAAGCACTTTAAGGTGGACTTCAGCAGCTTGTGACAGGTCTGATGAGAGACCTGGGTATATTGGAACCAAGAACCTCAAATCACTGAGTCTGGATGGTAAGACCATTCCCTCTCCTACTTTTCCTTTGACTAACTCCACACCTATTGTGCCTACTACCACACAGGCCTCTCCTTCTTCAAAGATGTCTGAGGCTAAAAAGAAAAAGAAGAAGAAGGCATCAAAAGAAGCTGCTGAAGGATCTCAAGAAGGATCTGAGATCCCTGTCAAAGAGAAAAAGAGAAAAGTTCAACCTTCCTCCTCTACAAAAACAGAGAAAAAGAAGAAAAAGAAAAGAAAATCAAAGACTGAACCCACTCCCCAAACACAAGAAACTCCTGGAGTAAATGAGCCCCGGCTGGAGCAAGTGGCAGAAGAAGAGGAAGTAAGACGTGAAGAAGAAGTGGCCAGAATTGAAGAAGATGTGGCCATTGGTGAAGTAAATATTGCTGGTGAAAATGAACATCAGAATATAGATGAGACCCTGATCCTCTCACCCCCAATATCTGTCAACTCCACAGTCTCCTGCACCAGAACAGATCACTGGAGAAGTTTCCCCAGTAAGTAAGATTGTTGTTGAGACACTGGTCAGCTTAGAAAAGGATGCAACTGCATCAAGTCATAACACAGCTCCAGAACAGCAACCTGAGCCAGAGACAGTGGCAAGTCACACATCCTCAACCCAATTTCCCCTGTAAGACCTGAGCCAACTTGCTCTACTTCATTCCCTACTCCTGGAAAGTTCTTCGTTGAGACCATATTCAATACTTCACCTCTGCCAAAATATGACCAGTCTGCACCATCTGCTGCAAGACCTCAACCAGCTGTTCCACCCTCCTCTGAACCATCCATCCCTACACATCTCTCCAGTTCAATTAATACCTTTCTGAATCAACTTCAAGAGGAGCAACAGCAGTATCAGCAAAACCTCAACACCAGGTTGGAGGAAATCAGAAGAAAATCTTGAAGAAGCTGCATCAACACAAGAAGAGGCAGGATGCTCTATTTGCTAGTTTTGATACTGTTCTTCAAGCCATGCATGCAACAAATGAATTTCACAAGCAGCTCAACAGTCATATTACCCACCTGCCTCCATTACCTGAGTTCCCACAAACTGTGTTGAGGTCATCAGGACCTGACTCTGACTCATCCTCTTCCCACTCATCCTAGCTTAGCTAGCTTTTCATGTTTTGATAATGTCAAAAGGGGGAGAGTAGGTTAGATATCTAATGAGAGTCTTAGTTAGGATTTATTTTATTACAGCTATATGTTTGTGAGGATTGATCTGATTGATGCTAGAGATGCAGTCAGCATCTTTTCAGTATTTTGATAAGATGCAGTGGCATCTTCTGTTTGTAATCATCCTCATTATCTTTGTGATTAATGAAATTGACTCTCTAATTATGCAGTACAATCTTGTCTGATATCTTAATACATTAATCAAAGCTCTAATCAATAAACAGAAAAGGAAGCTATGATTCAGGGGGAGTTCTCCCCATATTGTTACCTCTGTTTAATTATGAGATTGCACATTTTAAAAGAGGAATGAAAATCATATCCCCATGCATCTTTCTCCAAAATCTCATCAGATATATAACTTATAGTTTGCCATCATAAAAAAAGGGGGAGATTGTTGAGACAAGCTCACCCTAAAGAAGTTTTTAATATGTGAAACTAAGTAAGTTCAAATATTCAGATGAGATGCATCTTGTATTACTAACTGTGTGTTCAAGTATGGCAGAGACCTTGTACATCTTGAGTTATTTCAGGAAACCATTGAGACTGAAAAGATTGCCAATTCACTTGAAAGAACCAGATTACATGCAAGGCAACACAAGATCAGAAACCATGCAGAAGCATAAGCTTATAAGGCACAATCAGAATCAATAAACGGATGCAGAAGCAATCAGACACATCAGTAAGACTAAGAGAAACAATTCAGAAAATAACGCAGCATGAGATGCACATGTCTATTGTTCAGATGTCATTCAAGAATAAAAGATATCTCAGCATGAAGCTTTAAAGAGACTCAAGGACACCTTGAGATGCAAGCTATGAACAGATGCTAGTTCAGCTTGAGATGCAAGAACAGCTTGAGACATCGTCTCAAGAACAGACGCAGCAAGAAGAGATCTCACTAGAGATGCAACAAGAGCACAACAGGATCTGGACTTAAGACAGAAAGCATTCTCAGTATCAGGAGACAGCAAGTCAAGTCAACTAAGAAGCATGCAAGGACACTGACACAGTACTTTAGACTGAAAAGCTGCTCAGAACCTACTGAAAAGACTGTGACTGATGCTGCAAGCTCCAACGGACTCCAACGGCCATAAACGACTAGTTTCTCAAGTCCGGGTATAAAAGAGGCATTGTTGGAAACTGAGAAGTGAGAGAGACTGCATATACATCTGTGAAATCATCAAGCAGCTTATCACATCTCAACAGACATCTCAAGTACATCCATCAGCTGTCTGAAGATCAGACTCATCTCATCTTGAGATTGTTTATCTGTCTCTTTCATCTCATCTCTGTGTGTATCATTCAATTACTGTAATTAGAGTTGAGACTCAGTCTAGCTCATTAACTTCTATATCCATAATGTGTATGAGCTTAGGCTAGACTTATCATAAACACTCATCAGTATCTTGTCTCACCTAAGATAGGAGTGTGCCTAGTCTTAGAGTGAGGGTGTGCGTCCTGAAGAGGCTGTAAGAATACTTGTGACTCAGCTAACATAGGAGTGTGCCTAGGCTTGGTGTGAGTGGATCGTCCTGAAGAGGCTGTAAGAATACTTGTATTGGCTGGTTGTCAATAGTGGAAAATCTCACAGGTTGTGGGGACTGGACGTAGCCCAAGGTGTGGGTGAACCAGGATAAGATCTTTGTCTCTTGTCTCTTACCTTGCTTACACATCTAACTATACTGAAATCAGTAAGACATCTTGATAATTAAAGAGATAACTTAATTGGTAATCAATATAAGTATTAATCACTAGATCAGACTAAGCTCACCACTAAAATCGTATAAGCTCTCTCTTGTCTTAACAGAGACTCCAAGTTAATCAACTTGAGAGCAAGTCTCAACTATCAATTTTAGTGTGGAACTGCAGGAACAGACTTGGAAGGTCTCTATTCAACCCCCCTTCTAGAGACGTTCAGCCAACATCAGATAATGAGTATGATGATATATGAATGATGCTATGATGACGATGAGTATGATGGCATATGAATGATGCTATGATGATGTTGAGCTTGGTGAATGTATAATGGATGTATTTATGTGTTATAAATAAGAATGATGGCAGGACATGTATATGTCGATGTAGATGATTAAATATATGTTGAGTTTAGATGAATGTTATTGATTAGTGATTAATGTATTGATGACATGATGATGTTGTGGGTGAGGATGGGTATTCTCTATGTGTATGTATAAGTAGTATTCCTTTTCCTCACCGTATTCTGTGGATATATTTTACAGGTGTTGATGAGGACACGACTAGTGTCGATTATGATTGAAGGGTTGTGCTCTGATAGATGTGACATCAGGGTGTATTTGGGAGTTTTACCGTGTTGCTAGTTAGGAGTATTTTCTTATTCACTTTCTAGATGCCTTGTATGGCAGTAGGTCACTAGTTGTTTTTATTTCTTTGGAGATTCCGCTGCTTTATAATTGAATTATATTTGAAAGTTTAATTTCTGTTAATAAAGTTGTTTTCGAACTATGAGATTTTATAAGATCGATTGTGAACCTTTTTACCCATCGTGGGACATTACCTTTTCTAAACTCCGATTTATTAAGCATTTAAGAGTATTGGGTAGAAGGGTATCACATTAGTTGGTATCAAAGCAGGTCGGTTCACCGGCCTTGAGTTATGAGTTTACTATGCTTCTGATGTGTGAATCTGATTGACTGAGTGATTGATTGATTGATTGCTTGAGAGAATTGTTTACTTGGGCTTGTTTGTTTGTTTGATTTCTTTACTCTCTGCTTTACTTGGTATGTTTGCTTACCCTTTCTTTAATAAGAAAGAGTAATGGTTGGGGGTAGAAATGATCAAGCGATGGCCGATGCCTTGATGGCCATGGCACAGGCTGTTGGTAACCTTAACCAACATCACGAGACGGACTGGCTTGCACGGTTTCAAAGGAACCATCCACCTACGTTCCGAGGAGGTTATGATCCGGATGGAGCTGCTGACTGGATTTACGAGATCGAGAAGATCTTCAGAGCAATGGACTGTTCTATGCTTTAGAAGGTGACTTTAGCAGCCTTCATGTTATCTAGGGATGTTGGTTTCTGGTGGAAGAGTACTTGCCAGAGGATGATTGATGAGGGCACCGCCTTGAGCTGGCACAACTTCAAAAGGTTATTCCTAGAGAAGTACTTCCACATGATGTGCGCAACAAGAAACAGATAGAGTTCCTGGATCTAAAGCAAGGGGACGGCACCGTGGCAGACTACGCATCAAGGTTTGAAGCTCTTGCACGATTCTGCCCGACATATGAGGGAGCAGCCAATGAAGAAGCCAAGTGTGTCAAGTTTCTCAGCTGCCTTCGTCCCGAGATTAAACAAGTGTTCAACTACCAAGGGATCACGCGCTTTCACGAGCTAGTGAACAGGTGCAGAATCTATGATGAAGACAACCGGGCAAAGGCAGCGCATTACAAGAGTGGAGGGCCTATGAGGAGTCAGACCAAGTTTCAAGCAACTAGTAAGGGTAAGCCCTATTCTCGAGCAACAGGAAACCCTAAGGTTGGAGGTGGCAGTGAAGGCACAGTACAAAAGAAGAGTTATGTTCCAGCAGCTGGTCGAGCGTCAAAAGGTGGGAGTGTTGGTTCTACCACTCTTATTACATGCTTCAAGTGCGGAAAAGAGGGTCACCGAGCAAACCAATGCGGAGACAGAGAGATCACCTGCTACACCTGCTAGGAGAAGGGACACATCGCTCGTGATTGTCCTCAAAAGACGCAAGGAACAGTAGCGGCAAGCGGGGATGCCAATGGGAGCGCCAGTAAACCTAAGGCTACAGGAAGGGTCTTTGCCTTGAGTGGTACTGAAGCTGCTCAATCTGAGGACTTGATCCAAGGTATGGGTTCCATTGCGGGTAATCCTTTAGTGATTTTATTTGACTCTGGTGCGACTCATTCTTTCATATCACATGCTTGTGTGTCTAAACTTAAATTGCCTGTTTCTTCCTTGTCTTTTGTATAAGTGTGGAAACGCCAGCTAGTGGGTCAGTTTCTACTTCTGATGTTTGCTTAAACTGTTCTATATTTGTTAATGATAGAAACTTCCTAGTTGATTTGATTTGTTTGCCTCTAAGTCAACTAGATGTCATTCTTGGTATGGACTGGTTATTGTCCAACCATGTCCTTCTAAACTGTGCTGAAAAGTCTGTTGTTTTTGGTCACCCTGTCGAGTGTAAGAGTAAGGATTTTATGACTACCAATCAGGTAAAGGCGTCTCTAAGGGAAGATGCCCAGGTTTACATGCTTTTAGCTTCTTTGAAATCTGATAGTAGCGCTGTGGTGAGTGAGATACATGTGGTGTGTGATTACTCTGAAGTATTTGCTGATAATGTGTCTAGTTTACCGCCTGCGAGAGAGATAGAGTTCGCTATAGACTTAGTGCCAGGTACAGGACCGATTTCAACCACACCTTATAGGATGTCACCCATAGAGCTAACAGAACTTAAGAAGCAATTAGAAGACCTGTTAGAGAAAAAGTTCATAAGGCCTAGTGTGTCACCCTGGGAGCGCCTGTGTTATTTGTTAAGAAAAAAGATGGTAGCATGAGGTTGTGTATAGATTACCGCCAGTTAAATAAAGTAACCATTAAGAATAGGTATCCTTTGCCTAGGATAGATGACTTGATGGATCAGTTAGTGGGGGCATGTGTGTTTAGTAAGATAGATCTTAGATCAGGCTATCATCAGATTAGAGTTAAGGAGGAGGATATACCTAAGACCGCTTTTAGGACTAGGTATGGACATTATGAGTACCTGGTAATGCCTTTCGGTGTGACGAATGCTCCTGCCATTTTTATGGATTACATGAATAGAATTTTTCACCCTTACTTGGATAAATTAGTAGTTGTCTTTATAGATGACATACTAATTTATTCCAAAACTAAGGAGGAGCATGAGGAACATTTAAAGGTAGTGCTTCAGGTTCTTAAGGATAAACAGCTTTATGCTAAAATGTCCAAGTGTGAGTTCTGGTTAGAGCAAGTAAGCTTCTTAGGCCATGTGATTTCTAAGGGAGGTATAGGTGTAGATCCCTCTAAGGTAGAAGCTGTGCTTAAGTGGGAATCCCCTAAGTCAGTGAGTGAGATTAGGAGTTTCCTTGGGTTAGCTGGGTATTATAGGAGGTTCATAGAAGGGTTTTCTAAGTTAGCCTTGCCTTTAACCGAGTTGACTAGGAAAGGAGTTTCCTATGTGTGGAATAGCAAATGTGAGACTAGTTTCAAAACCATTAAAGAGAAGTTGACTAGTGCACCAGTGTTAGTGTTACCTGACCTTAGTAAATCCTTTGTAGTATACTATGATGCCTCTAAGATGGGTTTAGGTGGAGTGTTGATGCAAGAGGGTAAAGTAGTAGGCTATGCTTCTAGGCAGTTGAAAATCCATGAGAGAAACTACCCTACCCATGACCTAGAGTTAGCAGTCGTAGTGTTTGTGTTAAAGATTTGGAGACATTACCTGTATGGCTCCCGATTTGAGGTTTTTAGTGACCATAAGAGCCTTAGATATCTGTTTGACCAGAAAGAGCTGAACATGAGGCAGAGGAGGTGGTTAGAGTTTCTTAAGGACTATGATTTTGAGTTAAGTTACCATCCCGGTAAGGCCAATGTAGTGGCTGAGGCCTTGAGTAGGAAGTCTATCCATTTTAGTTCCTTAATGATTAGAGAGATGGACCTTTTAACCCAGTTTAGAGATCTAAGTTTGGCTTGTGAAGTAACATTCTCTAGTGTGAAGTTAGGAATGACTAGAGTAAGTAATGATCTGCTGAAGGATATTAGTAAGGCTCAGCTAGAGGACCCATTTTTAGTAAGTAGGCGAGAGGCTATAGAAGGAGGTAGTGGTGGAGAGTTTGTAATTGGTACCGATGGGGTAGTGAGGTTTGGAGATCGAGTGTGTGTGCCTAGTGAACCTAGCATTAAGAGATTAGTACTAGAAGAAGGGCATAGAAGTAAGCTTAGTTTCCACCTAGGATCAACTAAGATGTATCAGGATTTGAAGAAAGTATTTTGGTGGCCTAGGATGAAGAGGGACATAGAGGAGTTTGTGAGTGCTTGTTTGGTGTGCCAAAAGGCTAAGGTGGAACATCAAAAACCTTCAGGATTGCTTCAGCCCTTAAGTATACCTGAATGGAAGTGGGATAGTATTTCTATGGATTTCGTAGTTGCCTTGCCTAAGACCGCGAAGAGACATGACTCAATCTGGGTCATTGTTGATAGGTTAACTAAGAGTGCCCATTTCCTTCCCATCAATATTAAGTATTCTTTAGAGAAGTTGGCTCAGTTGTACATCAGTGAGATTGTGAGGTTGCATGGCATACCATCTAGTATAGTCTCCGATAGAGATCCCAGGTTTACCTCTAGATTTTGGGAGGGTTTACAGCAGGCCTTGGGGACTCAGCTTAAGCTTAGCTCAGCCAATCACCCACAGACTGATGGTCAGACCGAGAGAACTATCCAATCCTTAGAGGATTTGCTTAGAGCCTGTGTGTTAGACCAAGGGGGTAGTTGGGATAGCTTCTTACCTTTGTTAGTGTTCACCTATAACAATAGTTTTCACTCTAGCATAGGTATGGCGCCCTATGAAGAATTATATGGTAGGAGGTGTAGAACTCCTTTGTGTTGGTGTGAGCCGGGTGAGAGTCTTGCATTAGGACCTGAGATAGTGCAGCAGACCACAGATCAGGTTAGGATAATCCAGGAGAGGATGAGGACAGCCCAGAGTATGCAGAAGAGTTATGCCGATAAGAGGAGGAAGGAGTTAGAGTTCAAAGAAGGGGATCATGTATTCCTGAAAGTCACTCCGTGGACTGGGGTTGGTAGGGCATTAAAGTCTAGAAAGCTTACACCTCGATTCATTGGTCCTTACCAAATCCTCAAAAGAGTCGGCAATGTTGCCTAACAAATCGCTTTGCCTCCACATCTGTCTAATCTTCATAACGTTTTCCACGTTTCTCAACTCCGGAAATACGTTCACGATCCTTCGCATGTGATTGAGTCGGATCATCTTGAGGTTAAGGAAAACCTAACAGTGGAAACCATGCCGGTGAGAGTTGAGGATCGGAGGGTGAAACAACTTCGAGGTAAAGAGATTCCTTTAGTGAAGGTGATTCGGGGAGGACCTACACCCGAGAGTGCCACTTGGGAACTTGAAGAGAAGATGAAGGAGTCTTATCCAGAGCTTTTCGCTTCAGGTAAAATTCGAGGACGAATTTTCTTTTTAGGAGGGGAGAGTTGTAACATCCTAAATTCTATTAGGATAAATATTAATTAAATTAAATAGATTAATTAAGGAGATAATTAATTAATGAGAAAATAAATAATAGGAGTATTATTATTGTTATTATTATTAGTTTTATGTCGTAAAAGTAAGATTTAATTGAAATTAGAAATAAGGGGGCTGAGAGTGGGCCCAAGCCCAATTAGACATTTCAGTAGGGAGGGTTAACAGGGCACCCTAATCCTTATTCGTATCATTCGTCAGTAAGCGAAATGCTAAGGAGGGGAGAAACGGAGTCTCAAGAGAGAGTTGTTGTGGAGTGAAAGCCAAGAATCCAAGAAAGGACTTCCTTGCTTTGATCAAAGCATCGCTTAAGGTACGGTGGGGGAGAGGGTATTGCGTGCATATGCATGTAGGGATGTTTGGGTAGTAATCTAACAGTATAAATTCATATTAGTGAATGTATAACTGAGAATGATGGTATAATCTGTCGATTTATGATTGATTGTATGTTTATTGATGATTTATTGAATGAGAATAAAGATGATAATGAGGATAATGGAATAGGGGTGATTAGGGATTGAGAAATTGGGGGTTTTGATTAATTGATGTTTTAATTTGTAATAGATTGATGATTTACTGAGTAATTGATGTTAATAATGATTATGTATGACGATTAGACGAAAGAGATTGATTGGGGACTGATGGGATGGGTTTTGAGGGGTTTGAGATCGTGAAATCTGCGATCTACATCGCGGGTAATCGATTACCAGGTGTGGTAATCGATTACCAGAGTGTTCTGGACAACCTAGAAGCATTGTTTGCTTGCTGGTAATCGATTACATTACCAGAGAGTTTGTCTGTGGGTAATCGATTACAGGGGTGCTGTAATCGATTACCAGAGAGTGTGTTTGCGAGTAATCGATTACAAGGTGGTTGTAATTGATTACTAGAGACCCTGTTTGCAGGTAATCAATTACTAGAGGTTGGTAATCGATTACCAGAGTGAATTTGAGATCCTAAATGTTTGATGATGATTGATGTTGTCTGATGGTACTTTATAATGAGTATGATGTTGATGATTACTGATGTTTGACGAGGTTTGCGATGATTATGATGATGTATAATGATGATAATTGATGATGAGTGTGATCATGATAATGATGTCGGTGTATATCACCTTATTATGATGATGTTTAATGATGAGTGTATTGATGCATGATGATGATGATAAGTGTATATCACTTTATTATGATGATGTTCAATGATGAGTGTATTGATGCATGATGATGATGATAAGTGTATATCACTTTATTATGATGATGTTTAATGATGAGTGTATTGATGCATGATGATGATGATAAGTGTATATCACTTTATTATAATGATGTTTAACGATGAGCATGAGGATGCATGATGATGATGTTACCTAAGTTGTGCAGGCCCATAGAGGGGGTACAACTTAGGAGAGATGCCCTGAGCATATGTGATGAGACCTGAATTGTGCGGGCCCATAGAGGGGGTACAATTCGAGAGGTGAACTGAGTTGTGCGGGCCCATAGAGGGGGTACAACTCAGGGGATCAAGATGAGGCGTTCGATGCACGGGCCCATAGGGAATGATTGTACTGGCCCATAGAGGTGGTACAACCTAGGGTCGAATGTCGTTGTGCGGGCCCATAGAGGGGGTACAACCTATCGGATAGTGTGTGGTAACACCAGTAGACTATCTTGGTACTAACTAGAGTGATTGACGAGGTGCACCCATTGTGTGGAGTTCCAAGTCATGATCTTTGGGTAGATGATGAGAGGAGTATTGATGTATGATGATAATGAGTATAATGATATATGAATGATGTTATGATAAGAATGAGTATGATGATAGATGAATGATGTTATGATGATAATGAGTATGATGATATATGAATGATGCTATGATGACGATGAGTATGATGACATATGAATGATGCTATGATGATGTTGAGCTTGGTGAATGTATAATGGATGTATTTATGTGTTATAAATAAAAATGATGGCATTACATGTATATGTCGATGTAGATGATTAAATATATGTTGAGTTTAGATGAATGTTATTGATTAGTGATTAATGTATTGATGACATGATGATGTTGTGGGTGAGGATGGGTATTCTCTATGTGTATGTATAAGTAGTATTCCTTTTCCTCACCATATTCTGTGGATATATTTTACAGGTGTTGATGAGGACACGACTGGTGTCGATTATGATTGAAGGGTTGTGCTCTGATAGATGTGACATCAGGGTGTATTTGGGAGTTTTACCGTGTTCCTAGTTAGGAGTATTTTCTTATTCACTTTCTGGATGCCTTGTATGGCAGTAGGTCACTAGTTGTTTTTATTTCTTTGGAGATTCCGCTGCTTTATATTTGAATTATATTTGAAAGTTTAATTTCTGTTAATAAATTCGTTTTCGAACTATGAGATTTAATAAGATCGATTGTGAACCTTTTTACCCATCGTGGGACATTACCTTTTCTAAACTCCGATTTATTAAGCATTTAAGAGTATTGGGTAGAAGGGTGTCACAGGGGTCATCACTAAAATTATGAGAATGTCTTTTACATGAAGTGATACACTCTGAATCCATTGTAATTCCTACTCCATCAGCACTCCCATTTAACACAGAATTGTTTTCATCATCATTCACTGAATCAGAAATCTGGGTCAACAAATCCTACAAAATAAATGACAGAAAAAATAAAGATAAATAATACATCATTTTGACATAAATATATTCATATATTATTACTAATATGTCCATTATTTTTATCTGTACACATGACGGACCACCTCCTTTGGCAAACCACTGCATTGATCAACACCAACTAATAGTTTCCCATAAGGAATAACAAAGTCTAAAGAGTCATCAGCCTACCAAAAAAATAACAAATATCAGTAAGAAGACAAAGGAATTAAAGTTGAAAGATTTTAAAAAATTCTGAATAATTGAACCTTGTTTGAGAAATGAATGTCTTTAAATTGCTGAATCAATTGATTATCCGAGCACAACTTCCTCACTTTGTAAGATTGCTCAAACCGAGAGTTGGAGACAATCTTATTGTCAACTTTAAATAGAAAAGTTTTATCAACCAATGAACAGATTTCAGAAGGGAATTGTTTTTCAGGGGCCTGCAGTCAAATTATAGGTTCAATGAGGCAAAATTAATTAATTTTGTCAAAACATTAAAGCACAAAAATTAACCATTGGATTCAGAAAGGGACATACCTGGTCAGTAGACTCCAACAAATCAGAACAACTTATACCCAGAATAGATGCAACATCTCGATCAAAAAGAACAAAGGTTGCAGAATCAGTTCCATCTATGACACGAACCTTCAGCCGGTACCTTAAATAAATGTAGGTTCGATTACACAAAGCTTTTAAAGTAATAAAATATTAAATTGATGAAGAAGAATTAAATAAAAACAAAAAAAAATACCTATAAAAAATAGATACTATATGCTTGTTATAGGTTCCACAAAAATACATTTTTGAATCAGAAAGAACCGAAGTGCCACATCTGCAAGCCTTATACCACCAATCTTCTCCATCAATAAGATGCTTGATTGTAGCCATTACAATACAACAACATTCCTACAACATTTCCCTTTTATTATAAAATTTAAATTTCCTAAAATCAGTTCACGAAGATGGAAGCATAAAACTTTAAAATGATACCTCATTAGTGTCCTTTAGTTCCTCAATAGTCTTCATGACAGTATGAGTCAGAAATTCCTCCTCAGTAGTCATCTTTGGAGCCTCAGCAATTTGACTTAAAGGCTGGGAAACAGACTCAGTGTTTTCTTCAAGCCTGAAAGCAAACATTATGTTTTTAAAAGAATGCAATTTAACTTATTATACTAACAAAACGGAATGGCCAAATAAAAAATACCTTTTCCTTAATTCCACAGCTTTATCAAAGTCAAGGTTGAAAATCAACTTAGAAGCATGGAGAGCATTTTGCAGAGACACTTTCCCTGCCAAATAGGATAACATTAAATGATTTAGAGAAAGGACTAAAATTCAAAAAGAACATGATAATAATGATAGAAAATTAGATAACTACCTTTGAATGACTTCACTTTTGCAAGCTGAATTACAACAACCACATTTGTAGTATTACCACAACCAAGAAATGCATTCAAATCATCCAGGTAATTTTCGAACAGAGCACATTCTATTTTTGACCTAAGATTGAAAAAAACTATTATATACCCAAACAGATAAAGAATATAAATTCCTTCATAAACCTAATATTATAAATTTAAAATACGATTTCGCAGTTAGATTACCCATCTATTTCTAGTTCCATCACATTCATGCGATATTTCTTGCGATTCCTCTCATACTCCTTCTCAGTTCCAATACCAGTTAACACTCACATTACATCTGCACATAAAACATGAGAAATTTTAAAGTTTTACTAAAAATAAATTAAAGGGAGAAAGCTATGTATAAAATCCTGCACATACTAACCAACTAAATAGTTGTTGTCAAAGTATGGTGCCATGATGTCCGCCAAAGACACAAATGAAAATTGAAATCGGGGAATAGTGCAGTCCCTCATCAAAACAACTCTTGTATTGTACTCGAAGTTGACCTTGTACAAATGCATAGAATATTTGAACTCACCGGAATTTTCACCAACACCAAAATTAGAAATGGAATAAGCAGCTCCCTCAATTAGGGTGGATTGAAATTTGTATACCAAAGTTCTTCTAACAACTGCGTGAATTCTGCCACCCTAAATTTTAAAAAAGGAAACCCTAAATCAATGATTTTGAAACAGAATTTTAAAATTAAAACAAATAAAATACACAGAAACATATTACTAACCCTTTCATCACAAAGGACCATCTCCAAATCAAGGGGGTTCCTTGGATTGTTGAAATTGGGAATTTTCCACAAACGAACAACCCTGGCAACTATATGCCATGATTCTGTCGATGAATCGATGTCAACTATGAACTCAGTTGGCAAAACCATTTTTAATGGAGAAAGAAAATAGTTCTCAGTGCTAATCGAAAACAAAATAGGGGAAAAGAAAAAGACCACCAAGCATTTATATAGATCGAAATTAGAAGAGTAATGAATTCAAAACTTATCACCACAGAATACAGAAATACAGAAGGCAAAGAAGCTGAATACCCACAATGTAGCCGCACAATGCAAAGGAGTTCTTGGAAATGAATAGAATACCGACTTCCAAGACAGAGCAATAGGAATGGCACAATTTAACATATAAAAGAATTAATTTTAAGTTAAAGTGATTTTTTTTTACTCTGATTTGATTAATACTTCAAAATTTATGTGGAATAAAGGTCAAACAAAACTACAACATTTATTGTTGTGCTTTCCACTACATAGGATGAATAAAAAGAATTAATCAATTTTTATATTTAATTAATTTGCATAAGAAAAAAAAATTCCCTTTTTAGAAAGAGTTTAGAAGAGTATCAAAGAAGCTACTAAAGGAGAAGCTGACACTTGTCAAAACTTTCCTTCCAATGGTGTTCCTATTGTATATAGTAATAGATGTATTTCTACACTAATTAAATTTGGCCTAAATTAGGATGTCTTATTACGTTTTTTCCTTGTTAGCTAGCACAATTATTATTCAAATGTCATCCATCCATGGCTTATTGGTGCTGCACCACTGCGCACATCAAATATTCAACACATAAAAAATGTGGGTGTTGTCTATTGTACTGGACTGGTACTACATGATTTTAATTATGAGGTTGAAATACAAAAAACAATGTGTGTGATTGCAAACCATAAAAATTTGTGGGTTGAAGTGTAATATCAATTCTCATTGTTTATGTGTGAAAATATTTAACATGTGTTTCAATAGCATTTAAACACGTCATGACTGGACCGATATCCATAAATTTAAAACGGTACCATAAAATCTACCTTAAAATTTTACGGGTGCTTTTAGGGTGAAACACCTTGCGGGTGTGTCACCAGTGGAACACCTTTTTTTTTATTCTTTTTGACTTGTTATTGTAAGATTGTTGACTAGTTAATTAGTTTAGTTTTCTCTCCTCCTAATATATGCAATTGTTGTCAGGGGCTTATTGAAGCCAAATCTAAAGCAAAGCCCTCCTCCATTTTTTAATCCAATGGGAAAACCCACCCTCTCTGTTCACAATATAGCAGAGCTTGACAAGTTTCAATCTGTTCTGGTATAGAACTCGAACCTAGGTCTGAGTCAGCAGGAGAGAAGTCGGATCCGAATCCGGGTTGCGGAGGCTTGAATCCGAGTTGAACCCGGGGGGTGTACCTGCAAAGGGACTCCGACGCCCAAGTCAGATAGGTAAAACAGTCAAAGGGATTGACTGAGTGAGATTGCGTACCTTATGATCTGTAAATGTTCTCTATTTATAGGGGTTTTCCCTGTATAAATATGGTAAGTGGGCGCAGATGTAAAAGGAGTAAGTTTAGCAGGTATCATGATATAATTATGGATATGATAATTATATATCATATATTTAAGGATATCATAGTTATATGTGATATAATTATGGATATGATAATTATATATCATATATTTATGGATATGATAATTATATTGCGCATGGATATTATAATTATATACTAGAGCTGGGGGGCTTCTGTTAAGGTCTAAACCTAAGGCCCAATAGCCAAAATGGCCCATGCGCAATATAATTATCATATCCATAAATATATTATATATAATTATAATATTCATGCGCAATATAATTATCATATCCATAAATATATTATATATAATTATCATATCCATAATTATATCACATATAATTATGGTATCCTTAAATATATGATATATAATTATCATATCCATAAATATATGATATATAATTATAATATCCATGCGCAATATAATTATCATATCCATAAATATATTATATATAATTATCATATTCATAATTATATCACATATAATTATGGTATCCTTCAATATATGATATATAATTATCATATTCATAATTATATCACATATAACTATGATATCCTTAAATATATGATATATAATTATCATATCCATAATTATATCATGATACCTGCTAAACTTACTCCTTTTACATCTGCGCCCACTTACCATATTTAAACAGGGAAAACCCCTATAAATAGAGAACATTTACATATCATAAGGTACGCAATCTCACTCAGTCAATCCCTTTGACTGTTTTACCTATCTGACTTGGGCGTCGGAGTCCCTTTGCAGGCACACCCCCCGGGTTCAACTCGGATTCAAGCCTCCGCAACCCGGATTCGGATCCGACTTCTCTCCTGCTGACTCAGACCTAGGTTCGAGTTCTATACCAGAACATTTGGCGCTAGAAGGAGGGCCTCCCCCTTACCAGCATGACAATCAACAATAGACTCCACACTAGATCCGAGAGCTCAGTTTTTGGCTACTCTATTCTTCTCCTTCCTTCTTGATCGATTGATTGATTAGAAGAGATGAGGGAAAAGACAAGGCAAAGGGAAGGTTACGCCTTTCTTCCAGGTTAGTTTCAA